>JAMQMW010002336.1:19065-100035 GCA_024115155.1 Thelonectria blattea
CAAGTCGCTGCAGCTCTAGCCAGGGAGCTAGCTACGTTGGTGATGCATTTCTTGAGGCTGAGCTTGATTTCTCGTTATCCAGGCTCATTTGCGAAGCCGATGTAGCATTCGAGCTGACGAAGCTGAGAGCGCGGGACTTGTTATCTCCCGCGATTCGGATTTAGATCGTCGTCGAAACGGAAACCGCCACTGCCACCCATTTCCAATATTATCAACAGGGCTTAAGGGTCTGAGGCAAGTTTATCCTTGCTTTACGTTTGAAAAAAGACGATTGAAATGCTGCAAGCTAGAATTAGTATGATTCATACGTCGTACACCGGTTTGCTTTGATCTTTGAGCCTTCAGGTACGAGAAGCTCTGGTTTGGGGGCATGGAATGACAAGAGACAAGCCCGAACGGGAGGCAGAATTCGTTTTCATAAATGATTACACTTGGATGGTCATTTATCTCTATTACTCGTACATATTGATTAGATGTGATAGACTGTTTCACATGTGAAATTCCCATTCCCGCCGCCGTCACAATTTCCTCCATAGTCCACACAGACCAGTATACAGTTCCATCAACTCCAGGAATTAGGTATGAAATTAACAGGACCGTTCCCGAATATCTGGTCCAAAAAAGCCATTGCCACTTCGTCAGGCAACACTTCAGAAGTCAGGCAGTTGTCAGGGAGCTTATCCCACTCGGGTGCCGTGATGGATGGCTGCATCTGATCCTGGGGGTAAAATAGTTGGTCGGCGTTGCCATTGGTTCCCTGGTAATCCCCTTGGGTGACTTGTGTCTGTCCTCTGCGTCTCTCATCGTTGATCCCCAACAGAGGCTCGATCGTGCCGTTATCGCCTTGTCCTGACGCTTGGTTGCGTCGCCAGTTGGAAACTTGAAGGAGCACGAAGTGGAAGAGGCGCGGGAGGTGGAATTTCTTCATTTGGGACGCTGAATCGAGCTTTTGGACAAGGCCGTCGATAGTAGCCAGTGCCATCGGTGCCTCCAACTTAATGAGTACCACGACAGCGTGCATCATTCTCACGAAGAGAATGACTGGAACTCGTCTCAGATCTTGGTCTGAGTATGCGAGAAAGCTGTCAATAAGACCTTGGGCCGCGGATATGCACTGTTCTCGAACGTGGACCGATTCGGAAGACGGGTGGGTGTTGTTGGAGATTTTGTAAGGGGGACGGAAGTCGTCGAGCTTGTGAGACCCGTACAGCGCTGGCTCGTAAAGCACCAGAAGAATCATGTGGTAATGAATGTCTATGACTCCTGGTGGTGTCAATACGTCTTGTTTTGCTCCGTCGATAGTACTAGACTTACCATTCAGAAGTAGCTGAGGCGTGGACTGCTTCCACCTCGTTACCTGCTCGATGCAACGTTCAATGATGAACCGATTGCGCGTGTCAGAGATATCAATGTGAGGCTTTTCTTCCAAACCGACGATGGTCAAGCTTTCCTCGGCCATTCGATGTAGACGACACCAAGCAACAAGCATTTGATCGTTGACAGAAGGGTTCGAGACCGAGTCCAAGACATGCAGACAGTCCTCTACCCACGAGCCATACCGAAGTACGCTTGGCCGGCGGAAAGAGATTGCCACGCTGCATCTCAGTTAGACCCGATGATACGAAGATGATTGCACGCACTCACCTTGAACATAAAAAGTAGGTTGCCAAGAAGGTCCTGCCAAGCTCCACCAGCTGCGCCGAGGGCGCCTCCAGGCGATCACTCGCAGGAGGAACCTTGTACTCTGCTTCATTAGACGAGCGCAAATCGATAACAATGGTAGCTGCCATATTGATGGTGTGATTGAAGGTGAGGTTCTGAAACTTCTTTGGCGGGTGATTCCAAGTCGCCAGGATGGTAGCCGCCTGAATCAGCTGAAGCGACCTGTTCCCTAGTATCATGACCTCGTGCACGAGGTACCGCTTCGTGTCCTTGAACAAGACCTCCCACAGCTCGGGCTTGACGCTGCTGGACGCGGCCGTGAGCGCGGCTCGAAACAGCGCTGGAAACTCCGCCCTCACGTGTCCCCATATTTGAGGCGGCGGCGGCGATACCAGCGGGTACAGAGGGGCGTATTGGTCGTGGAAGACGCGGTACAGCTCGCCTGCTTCGGCTGGAGTGACGAGGCCTTGGGCGATGGGGTCTCCGGTAGAATCGTCGAGTGTTGCTTGTGAGTGGTGGTCCAAGTCGGTGCTTGGAGCTGACCCGCCTGGAGATGAGCCGTCTGCTGAGTGTCCGCGAGCGACGGCGGCTTGGAGACCTTCGATTTTGCGTTCCAAGTCTCGAATCCGGGTTTCGTTTCGCTCCCTCTTCTTTCTGATGGCGGGAGGTTCGAAGACACACGAAAGCGAGAGCTTGGAGCATCGTTGACACCGCCCGACAGAATTATCGTAGACGCATCTGATCTTCCTGATCCTGCAGGCCTGCGATCCGAATTCCGAAATTAGCGAGCGGCTCAGCAGGGCTGCAGGGGTAGGGCAGGGGAGGGGAAATAGGGGGGCGGCTTCGAAGATAGGCACGAGACATAGGGACCACCCACCTGACAAGTGCGGTTCAGCTTTACCGCAGCGGTCCCTGAACTCGCAGCATTGAGTGAAGGCGGAAAGAGTCCATTGGCTGCTTGTTCCATGGCGAAAGTTCTTTCAAATTGCGTACAAAACGAGAGAAGTGCCGGAATTGGATCCAAGTCTGGAATTGAGCTGGTGACGGTAATTAAGCGCAAGCCGCTGGTGGACCGCGGTACTTGCTAACTCCCGCTCCCCGACCGATCCGCGTTTCGCCTCGGAGGATAGGGTGCTGACGTAAGACTTGGGAGGGCTGCATCTGAGGCTAGAGTCTAGAGAGCTCTTCGTGACATGGTACGCGTCTTTGTAATCACGACTGAGGTTTGGGGGGAGTGGCTTAGTTGACGCGCGGGCTTGTTCAACCGCGCGCGGCTTTGGAATTATATGCTTAGGGAATAGGTCAATAGCAGTTCTTGCCTCCTTGAGACTCAAGTGCTGATACAACACAACAGAGGCAACGAGAGACGGGAGTATAGTGTCAACATTGATGTTCAAAGTGTTTTACATCGAATTTGATTGTGGATATCTACATACAGGCTCTTTTCAATAGAGTAATCCTTTTTGACATATCAAAGATATCCGCGTTCTCTTACTACGTACTTTGGAGTCGACCAGTAGCACGACCAAATGCTGGGCCGTCAAGTGCGGCTTCAGGGAGATACGCATCTCACCAGACATTCAAACTCCTCGCGGTAAAGCTATTGGTTCGTGTTCTATTGGAGGACATCGAGGCCTGATGCCGGTTACTATGGTTACTCGAGTTTGACGTTGACGGAACTTGCCGTGGATGTTTACATTTACTTGGTTTGACATCACCCCAAAATGGCCCTCCTGCATCACTCACGTGTACAATGCGTAGAATTTTGCTTCAACCAGTGTAATGATTCATGATACAACTAAAAATACATGGGAATCGATGTAAACAAAAAAGCAAAGCGCTGAAAATCCAAATGCTGTCAATCTGTCCAATTCCTCCCGCCCCCCAACCCCGGCCACTCTCATGAGCGCCTGTCTCCTCCCCACACCAAGTCTTCCGTCTCCTCCCCCTCCGGCTCCAAAGGCTCGAGTTCCTCCTCGGGCGTATTGAAGACGGGCTCTAGACGATTTGTTAGTCGCACTGAGTCAACGATTCGAAGGATGTTGCTTGCTTGCTTGGGGGTTGAGTGACTTACCGAAGAAGGTGTATTGTGCCCGCTGAAAACTGAGGAAGTCCCGGATCTCGAGGGACAAGAGATACAGGCACACCAAGTAGTAGAGCTCTTCCCTCTCCCTTTGAGCCCTGCGTTGGAGCTGACGGCGGGATAGGCGCGACATCTTGTAGTTGCGGTGTCGGGATTTGAATTTGAGAAGTAGGTGTTTGAATTCCCGATTTGGTGCGGAGAATGTCAGGTTTGTGTGATGTAGAAGGAAAGGTTTGTGAGTCTGAGTCTGGGAATCTGGGAGGACTCCTCTGTCATTTATAGACTGAGGAGCTTGCTCAAGCTTCCATGAAACTTATTCTTTGAGGCTACGTGTTGTTGGCAACTGCCGATGTCGTTGGACTTTCTCTTGCTGAAAGTTCCAGTCGGACCTTCCCCGCGTAGGTTTTCCCGGCAGGAACTATCCTGCAGCCTCGGCTTGGGAAGAGCTTCCTTAGTATTAGGGTTGAGAATGAGTGACTCGTGCAAGCGTAGTAGTATTAACTTTCTACAACACTGAATGATGATTCTTACAACAAACTAAAGAATAACACGGTCCATGGTCACTCCGTTTACTGCCCCTTTGCCCTACTATTTGATACAACTTCGTTCCTGTTTGTTGAGAAACCAACCTTAATTACCCAAGGGATAATAATCTCACACCTCTGATGGATTAATTTCCCAACCAAGACCGGCTTCGAATCTTTTATATGCCCACAATGGCCGTCTTAAAGTATCAAGTTGTTTAGAAGTTGCCAAATTTCAACGGAAGGTACCGGGGTGTGAAGGTATCACTTGTTCTTAGACACCAAGTTGTCTGGCCGACTCGGTCTTTGCCCACACTTACGGATTCTTTCGTGCATTAAACTTTTCACAGGTACGTATAGATGCTTCCGTTCCATTTGATTCTCCATGACACTCATGGATCCTTCTATGCCTTGGTCATGTGAGTCTTCGCGGGCCTTGATGGATTCTTTCGTTCCCTTTGAGTCCCCAAGAAACGTATGGATTCTTCTAAACCATGGTACCTATGAGTCATGGGCATTCATAGGTCCCTCCGTGCCCTTTAACCTTTAAGTCTATAAGCCACGGGAGGACCCTTCCAACCGAGGTATGTGAGTCTCAAGACACTTGAGGATGCTTCTCGAGGCACGTGAGTCTCAACAGACATTCATAGATCTTCCCCTGCCCTTCGAGTCCTTATAGACATATATGGACCATTCTGGGTTCTGGACCTGTTTAATGACATCGTTCACTTCCCTCCAGCAACAGGGGGATCCCCCCTTCCCAGACACATAGTAGAGCAGATAGAAGGCAGCGGTCACTCAAGGAATGGCCTCACATGCGGCACCCAACTCCACGTCACCACTGACCACTTAGGCAGCTGTCCTCCAGTGATGCTACCTCGTGAGGTGGCGTCCGCAAGCCACACGCCAAATATTTGTCGCATTGATGGACTCATGCCTGCCCCTGGCCGGCTTTCAATCATGATTTGTTCCTCCTCACTGCGCTAAGGTACCCGTGATTATTTCAGTGCATGACCTTTCCGCTTGCGAGCCTAGAACCTCCAAGTGCCGTGGCTATGTCAGCCACCATGGCCAAAATTGACCAGATCCTCCGCCAAGCCCCGGAGAGGCTGAAATGGCTAGGGATAATTGGCAAATAGCTCCTCTCGTGATCGTAGGCTGCCAGGGTAGGACTTCCAAGCTGAACTGGCTTTTCCTCATATATGATGGGAGAATCTCTTGGCACTCCAGGTCTTGGCTAGCTACACGTCGCATCTCAACTATCCACCGCTTTCTCAGCCAACCACGAAAGTCTCAACCCAATAGCAAACCTCACTCCAGTTGTCTTTGGTGACATCACTTACACTGATCCGAAAATGCCTTCGGCCATGCTCGAGCTTGTCTACGCCGCTGCGACTTGGCTTCTCGTTGGACAGACACTCGCAAAGCCTCTTGGTAAGCGTCACAGCACTTTTAGTGACGAACAACCTCCGGTTCTGACTTTGCCCAGCAAGCCATTGCACCACCTTCAACGATTGTGACGGAGATTTGATCTGCACCGGCGGCCTATGCTCCGAGTTGTCGAGCACCAAGACGTGCTCGTGGGCACCCCACGGCATTGGTATGTCAACCCTATTGTCTATTTTCTCCTTCTAATTCCATCGTAGGCTACACTTGCTCCAACGACGACGCCTGTTCGAACGATCTCGTCTGTAGCACCAATCACGTGTGCGTCGACCAATATGCCAAGACGAAGCCACCCTATGTCGTCACGGCCGGATGCTGGAACAACACGTACTGGGTCAACACTCCCGAGGGCTGCCACGGGTCAAAGTGCCCCAGCGGGTGGGTGACAGTCTGGATGCTCGAGGTCAAGGGCGAGCACTTCAACACTGGGAATGCGCAGGTCCAGGTGCTCAGCGGCCAGTCCGTCTTGTCCACCCAGTCTGTTAGTGCCGTTGCCGGGAAGCCGGGCAAGGCGGCGGGGTCTTTTGACGTCAAGACTTATGTCGAGTGTCCTAAGCGTCACCATGGCCTGGGTATTAAGGTGACTGATGGCTGTACGGGTAGGAGTGTTTTGGCGTCGTATCCTGCTGAGTAGTGCCGGGGAGGTTATAACTTATAGGTAGAGGGCAAGCATTTTCTCCTGGAGAGGCTTCGGAGGATTACTCAATATAGTTCTATTTGGCTCTCATATCTTCCGCATCGTTGTTCACCATACTCCAGTGGGTCCTATGTCTTGTAAAAATTCTTGAATGTCAGAGAACCTGAGATGGTGCCGACACCACACTCTACCACGGTTTGGGATGAGAAACTTTACAACTTTCCAGGGATTAATTTCGTCCTTCCGGCGTCTTCGAGCAGTGCCTATTCGCATAGGGTCTGAAATGGGAGCAGGAGGCTTATCGAACGTGACCGTCGTTCCACACCTCATTACCACAATGAATAGAGTCACCGATATGGCCAGCAGTAGCATCCACGCCATATCGACACTACCCAGATACATCCTAAGCTGCCCTAAGTCCATGGCCAAAATATTCCACGATTCTTCACAGCCCCAGATGTACGAGTAGTTGTAGAAGAAACCGCGCCCATGGTAGTACCAGAACTAGAGCTCTTTTTCGTTGTGGTGACAGAGCCCTTCGTTGTGGTAGCGGGAGTTGTCGAAGTGACCTGGCTGGCCGTGGAAGTGAGACTGGCGAGTCTCTCCTTGGTCAAGATGCAATAAGACTGATATCGCCACGGTTTACAGTCTGTGCCGACGGAGGGATTCCATTTGTGAAAGTCCGCAGGCGAGATGCCGAACATGGAGCGGATGGATTCACAGCTGTCCGAGGAGCCGTTGTTGAACCACTCCACGCAGGTTGAGATGGTATCTGGATCGTATTGAAGTTCGGGCTGAGGACTTGCTGCGGCCAGACAGCTGAGAGTTAGGATGATTGTAGGCTTCATGGCGAGGAGGTTTTGCCCGTGGCGAATATTGTAAAAGATGGGCGACGAAAAGAGAAGAGGAGAAGCAATAAACAAGAGAGCCAGGCGGAAAGCGAAGGATCTTGGCGAAGCAGCCGAGAACGAGCTGACCTACCTTACATGTAGTCCAGTTCGCCAAGACCAAATCCTTCGAGATCTCGGTCCGTCGCCATGACTCGCAAACGCCGGGTAAACAAGGGGGGCAAGTTGATAAAGGTGGTGTGAGAGTAGGAGCCGTGACAAGGGATCTTAATTTCACTCCCGGACTGTGCCTCCCAGGCTACGCCAAGGCGGGGGATCGATAAGGTAAGAGCTCCGAAGTCCCCTGCATTATACCCCTGACTGTCTTGTGGCCAACACTCATCAACCAACAGCGTGTTTCACAGCATGGCTATGGGTACTCGTGCATGTGCGTTAACAAAATGGCCAACCATGATGTTCATCCCATCTCCTACTATCCGATCCCAAAGTTCGCTTACACAGGAACCTATGCCGTAGTCTCGCGTGTCCTCCTCTCTCGTTGATCTACCCCTAGTCGCTCATTTTCATCTTCCACAATCGTTAATGTTTGGAAAATCACTTGATTCTATATCAACTCAACCCATCATGTATTTGGGCCTCCTTCTCTCAATCATTTTCCTTCACATCACTGCAGTCCTCGCAGGCACTTACGCAAGAGTGAAGACCGGTACGGGTGAATATGCGGACGCATCGACAAGATCGGAGCCGTGGTTGAAAATGTTAATTGAATTGAACCACTGTTATTTTCTTCACCTATTCTATCTCATGAAGCTCCTCCAAATGCAAGCCGCCCTGGTTCTCAATCATAAAAGTCATCTCCTCGTCAAAGTCATCCACATCATACACCAACCCTCCCTTCTCCGAAGCCCAATTATACGCCATCTCCAGCTGAAGACCGTTCAACAAGAGTCCCGACTCGGGTTCAAGAAACCTGAGGTTCTCCCTGGGACATCCGTAAAAGCAGTGTTCGAACGTGGTCCCCCACCTCAGGATGCAGTCTTCAATCACCATGTGAAGCTCCTGCAGTGCTGTAAATGGTGCCATCATGTCATGACTGTTGCGGAAGAAATATTCGTATATCAGATCATCATATCGAGCCGTGACGGTGAACCTGAGACGTTGGATCTCGGCATGATGAGGAGCGAGACGTTGCACTTTGTGGTCCTCGATGGAGATCATGTCGGTCTCAAAGTTTATCCAGATATACCGAGTCTCCAACGGGATGTTGTTTGTAGTGAGGAAGGCTTTCTGGTAAGGTGCGTTCTGTCGAGACTCTGTGCTCGCTTGCATGACGCCAGGGGGAGGCGTGGCTGAGGCGATGTCGGTTCTATTGGTCCGTAAATGGACGATTCGAGGAGCTACGGCCAAGCTCCATATCTGGGCACGGAGCTCGTAGGGCAGACGCGAAAAGGGATGAAATGAGGCCGAGGTCATTTGAGAGGAATACGGGTTCAGAAAGCAGGTGAGGACAATGTCACAGATCAGATCTGGCTTCCTTTGAGGCGACTTTATTTCGCCCGGGAGGAATGTGTTGGTTGGAGAAGAGTCAAGACAAAGGTCCCTTGCATTAGTCGATACCTTATCCTCGGTGACTCAAGCCCCATCACGTGGTGATATGGTCGACATATCCCGGGTATTGCCAGATTGGGATAAATGTAACCTGCCATCACTTCTTGTGACACCTTTATAGCCTGATCAGGAATCAAGATCCAGTCGAGATTGGTTGACCAGTCATTCCAAGGTTCAGATCATGTCTTCAACAACTAAAACCTTGGTCATCCTTTGCCGTCCGCGGTTCTTGATGACTGGGCATGGTGGCTCTTCCTCAAGGGTGTGTACTTGTCGGCACTTGCCTTCGAAGGGCGGTCCTTCGCTCTCTTTTGAACAGCTGCCTTCGGAGGACGACCATGCAGATCAAGATCCAACAGGCTTTCCATATCATCAAAGTCAAAAGGGCTAGCAGGTGATGATTCGTCTTCGTCGTCGTCCGAGTAATCGTCCTCAGATTCGCTGTCGAGGGTCCACAGTGCGCCATAACCACAGGACGTAAAGGCAAAGATTTGATATCTTTCGCTCCCCTCCGCCTGGTACTCAGCAACATTGTCCAGATCGCGTGCCAAATCGTCCAGCATAGACAAGTACGTCCTGCAGGCGTGGTAGATCTGTTCCTCAGCCGCCGCATAGCTTCTGGCTCGCTTCTTCGCCTCGTAGACTGCGAATGGAAAGATGAGATCGGTTTTTCCCCATACGCCGTCTACAATTAGTCCGCATTCGGGGTTCTCCATCATACCAGCAAGACGACGTTCCGAAGGCCTCTCGTCGGGCTCCTTTGTGCTGTGATCGTCGTTGCAATCCTGAGCGGTGCATGTATATCCCCGCTTGAGAAAGTAATCGTCGTAGGACTTGAGCCCCATTGTCGCATCTGGAATTCTTGTTTTGACGGTATACTGTCCATTGTCGTCCTTTTGAATGAACTCGGAGGGCCGTTTGTCCCTGCGGCGGTGTTAGGAGACTTCGCCTTAGAAGATTATGTCCAGAGACACGGGTCAGGATCCTACTTACATCCTCGGCCCTTCGTCATCCAAGATGAGGCTGAAAACATCGTTCCAGGCGCAGACTTCCCATCCGAACTCGGAAGACTCGTACAGAGCATTGATAATTGCACGTTTGAGCAGTTTGGACGTCCTCTGTTCCAGTTCGGCCTTTTTCTCTTCACTCAGAGTCTGCAAATACTGCGGAATGTCCAAGTTGGGGCAGAATCGACACCATGTTTGAGCCATGGGAGAGGCTCCATACTTGCCGCCCATTAATGCCGACTGCCTTGATATGGTTACCCTATCAAAAGGCTCAGGCAGCAATGGCATGGTGCGTTCCCTCGGCTTCCTGTGTTGGTCGGTATTTAGCATCCCAATCAGCCTATTCCAGGATGTGGACTTACGTTCGCATGACGGAAACTTGTGGCGATAGGAAAGAGATGAATTGCTGTATTCAAGAATGGTGTTGCGCTTGGAGAAGAGACTTCAGACACAATCTGTCAAATAGGACGAGATATAGACACACAACAAACCTACGAAGGCTACGTCACAAACTTAGGCAGCCGTGGAGTCCTAGAAATGGAGCTTCAATTCGAGCGAGGAAGCAACCTCTGGTTGGCTTGTTGGTTCTTCTACCCTCGGCTTGGAGGAAGATTAGGGCTGTGAAACCGGCCATTCTGGCGGCCATCAGACTAGAAATTTGCAATCTTTCGCGTTCTGCCTCTCGACTATGTTGAGATAAGTTGGATTGCTGCCTGGTTAACTTCACTCCTGAGATATGATCACGAATAGCAACACTTACGGAGCATCTGATTACAATTTGTGGTGTATCGGAACCGTTGCCACCTATTAGTTGACTCCTGGAATGAAGGGGCATTCGGGTGGCAGTAGTTGTAGTAGTACTTGTGGAAGGGGTAGTCCTAGGAGTGGTATTCAATTGAGTAGGAGCGGTAGTGAGAGTAGTCATCAAAGTGGGAGTCGTAGTGGGAGTGGTTGTCGTGGAAGTGGGAGTCGTCGAATTAGTGGTTCTGCAACTCTGAGACGAATGACTCCATGGACCTGCATTGACACCAACAACATGGACCGAAAAGATCGCTATGGCAGTGATAAGGGCCTTAATTGAGACATGTTTGCAAGTTTCCATATTCCACGACGCTATTCGTAGAGAGTGAGCTGAGATAGAGAACTCTACGAATACCATGTACGAATAAGATTACGGATACATCTTTTCTCAATGGCTCAGCGGCCACAGTGGAATAACTAGGCATTTATATACATTCCAACTTCCGGCTCATCCAGTCCTAATTTACCCATTCTCAAGTCTATCTTATTCGATTTATTTGGTCTTCAAAATGCAACTTTAAGCAAATACGTAAATGCGAATGCAATTCTCACATAAGCTTAGATCTGGCTCGGGCCGAAGCGGGCTTACTTAATCACTCTCATTTCTTGGCAGTGTAAATCCTTCACGCTCAGCCGCAGCCTCCTTGCCCTCGCTCGTTTCATTCTTGAAAAAGCTCTTCACGCGGTCAAAACTCAATCTATCTGCTGTAGACATGGCTTCCAACAATGCGGGCGCATGGAATCCTTATCAGTCGCATCCATTGGACTCGCAGACGCCTCGGCGCGACTCAAAGACTCAACAAGCGCCAATGCAGACGCCAGGCATTTCCCCGATTCATGTCCGAGGTAAGCACGCGAGAAAATAAAGTGCTCATGTCAGACCACTTGCTGACATGGAATGGAACGTGCAGATTCCGAGGCTCTCCCCGAAAAAGTCCAGCTCCTAGTCGACGACACTTCCCCGCGACCAGAGTACCGGGAGCAAAGCCTTTCGAACAGCGACAGCACGCCGAGAGGTACCAGACCAAGCGGGCGCTCTTCCATTTTCCGCTGGTGGCTCATCGAGATCCTCAGCTGCGGTCTTGCCGTGGCCAGTCTCGTCGCGCAGATTCTTGTGCTGCACTATTACAATGGCAAACCGCAGGACAGCTGGCCGAGCGATATCCTGACGCTCAATGGTCTGATTGCTGCTCTGGCCACGGTCTGTCGCACGGCTTTCATGGTCGCTGTGGCGGCTGCTCTTGCCCAGGGAAAGTGGAACAGGTTCTCGGCTTCTGGCGAGAATCGGTCGTCTCGCTTTGTTGACTTTGCGTTGTTTGACGAGTCTGCGCGGGGGTTATGGGGGAGTGTGCAGGTCTTGTGGCGGTTCAAGGGCTAGTAAGTTTCTTATTCATGGGATAAGCCGTTGGATGCACTCTTGCTTACAATGTCTCAGTCACATCGCCTGCCTTGGTGCAGCTTTATCCATCTTGTCCCTGGCATTTGGTCTCTTCTCCCAGCAGGTTCTTGCGTTGCGCCTCGACACGGTCGCAAACAACTCGACGGGAGACGCCGGAATGGTTGCTCGCGGATCATGGATCGAGGCTATTATTGGTTATAGTACCTCTTGTACGTGCCCAGACCGATGGCTATGTTCCCATATTGACAGGTCCTAGGGTCACCCCTATCTCCGACCAAGTTGGCCATCTACGACGGCTTCATGGCATCCTCCATCAGCGTCCCTCAAACGACTTGCCCAACAGGCAACTGCACTTGGCCCATCATCCCAACCGTCGGTGTATGCGGTGCCTGCGTGAACATCACGGACAACATCCGCTTCAACTACACTGCCAGCCCCTCTTGCACTCTCACCACGTCCAGTCTCAAAATCAAGGGCCAATGTGGCTACACAGACTTCGGAACGGCTTTCACTCTCGGCCCGGCCTCTGGGCGTGTCTTCTCCTCCAATATTTCTGGCGTCCCGGCGCGTGATGCAGACAACGTCATCGCCGAGTTCGGAGCCATTGGCATTCCGGCAAGCAAAGGCGTGGCGGCTACCCTGAACGAGTCGCTCGCTGCCGAGTGCGCCATCTGGTACTGCCTCCAGGCGCGTAACGTCAGTGTTCGTCTAGGTGTGCTTCGCGATGAGATTGTCGAGACATGGAGTAACGCCTCTCGACCCAAGTACGACGGCTGGAATGCCAGCGAGTCCGACAATGTCACGTTTACCAATATTCCAAAGTCGTTCAACATCGACCCAGCCCAAGCCAAAGCCTACGGTCTGGCTCCGATGCAAATGTACGCTATGCGTTCCTACGCAAACACTACTTTCATCGGAAACGTCAGCACCGACGGCGCTGTTCTCGGATCGTGGTCGTCAACCGACTATGCCGAGGGCTTGTACAACAGCTTCGATAAGATCGACGAATGGATAGAGCGACTGACGATGAGCATGACAAACGACGTCAGATCAAACGGAAGTGCGGGATCAAACGAGACTGCAAGATATCGGGGCACCGCGCTTTCAAACCAAGTCACCATTGTTGTGCGTTGGGCATGGATGGTCTACCCTGCTGCGATGGTCGGTCTGTCCATTGTCTACTTGGTTATCGAGATCGTCCGGGCAGCTAGGATGGGAGATGTGAGGCCGTGGAAGGATGATCCGCTTATGCCTTTGTATATAGACATGGATGCGCAGTTGAGAGAGGAGGCGAGGCAGGGCTTGGATGAGCCCAACGGTATTGAGAAGCACGTGGGTGAGTATGCAGTTCGGTTCAGGAAGGGGGACGACAGGTTGCCAGTGGGTTTCGTGAGGGATCAATCTCAATAGGTTGACCTCAGACAGCTGGTTTGACTCATGCAGTCATGGATCGCGCAGAGTTTAGTAGGATTACAGGAATACACAATCTAATTGTCATATTCGCCGTGGCATCGCGGATCACGAGAAGCGATCAATGGACCTCAACTACTTTAATAATCAGTTGCTCTCGGAGATAAGGCTCATGGTCGCATCCCATTCTCCTTCAAGTTTTGCACAAACTTCTGCGTCTCTGCCATGGCCCGAGTTCCGGCATCCAGAGGACCAACTGTCGGGTATAACGACTCGAGCACGACTTCACGCACATTGACCGACTGATCCTCCTTGGAACCGATCATCATAATCTCCACGATGTTGCCGTCGCCGTATTGCTCCTCTTGCAACACGCGCATCATCAAATCCGCACACTGCTCAGCCGTGAGGGCGACGTCGCCTGCCTGAAGCCTATCTTTGCAATAATCAGCGTCGAAGATGGGCGTCTATGAAGTACCTCATTAGCAACTGCGACGTGATAGGACGTACGAGGCACGCACAAAAACCGGACCAGGGCAAACAGCAGCATTGCGAACGCCGATGGCCGCCCTCAGCGGACCGAGGCACTTGACAAAGCTAACAATAGCCGCCTTGCTAGAGAAATACAAGGGAGACTGGATGGAATGCATGTAACCGCCCATGCTTGCGAGAAACAGGATATTTCCCTGTACCTCGGGATGCTGTTGCCAGTAATCCACGGCGATCTGAGCCAGTCTGATGGGACCAATCGTGTTCACGGCAAAACTCTTGTACTGCCCAACTTAGGCGTCTGCGGGGTCCTCTGAGAGAGGTGAGATGCCGGGAGGGTTCCAAAAGGTGCTTGAAGGAGGCTCGTAGATGCATGCACCGTTGACGACGATGTCGATGCGACCAAATGTCTCGAGACGAGAGCCTTGGCCCAAAGTGCCGAAATTTGGGTCCAGTCGGACATGTCCGTCTTGCAAAAGACGGCTGACGGATTGTTAGAGTCCGTGGCGGGATGGGGATGCTCTTCAATGAGGGTTTCCGCTTCAGGGCGGAGGGCAAGGTCCGCAGTCATCACGGAGCATCCTGCGTTGAGAAGGAGGCGGGTGAGCGCATGGTTGATGCCTAAAGAATGGTCATTGGTGAGCTACATGTTTAGAGCTTGGAGATCAAGACTCACCTGAACCACCTCCAGTGACGATGGCAAAACGACCCTTGACGTTGTACGACATGATTTAAGATGGACGAGCAGATGGGGAATGACGATCTGGTAGAAAGCATGGAATGCAACCTTGAGTCTTTATGCAACTGCGTGGGAGATACATGCACAGCGGTGAATGTCCCTGCAGCTAGCAGCACTGCGGCGCAGGGAATCACGATGCTACGTAAAGACGTTGACCATTGGCCCAATGACGTCCAGATGCTCACGGGTGGTCTGAGGTTCAATCCCATTTACCCCTCAGATCTGGGGCGTAAGCGACATCGCAGGACCAACTGCGTCACTGCGTGGAGAGGGTTTAACGCATATGGGGATCTGTGACAAGGGAAAATCTGATGTCCGGCAGATGAGATACGAGAACGCCTTTTCCTTTGTTGCCAAACTCATGTACGTCACGGAGGCTTCAAGCCCTGGCTTGATGAATTGCTCCTCCAGTTCTGGAGAGGAACCATAAACCTGGGGGTTGGTTTGTTGGTTTGTTGGTTGGTTGCTGGTTGGCTCCTGCAAGGATCAAATCCTTGAAGTTGCGGCTTGGCATGGGCCAATTGGTGGTTGTGATGAATCATTTTCGCTTTGATGTTATCTTTCAGTTCGTCTTGCGGTCACGGCGTTGCGTCAAAGGGTAGGTAACGCCGACCTTCTCAAAATATCGAATGCAATGGACATCGTTGTCAATCGTAGTTGCCGATCGTGAAGCCTCTAGTTGGAAGTCCATCCAACCATCGGGCTTGGCACTCACGAGTTTTATCGTCGTGCACCCTAATACTTTCCATCCTATCCCATTGTGGCCTTGGTATAAGTGTGTTTTCGGTCCAAAAGCCGATGAAACCTAACGAACTGGACTTATCATACCTATAGTAAAGGCATTTGAGTAATCTTAAAAACAATTTGATTCATATGATAGGACGCCCAGTTGCGCCTCTTCGCCGTAATACTTTCTTTCCCGCTAAATGAACCCTATAGATGGTACACATATCTTGCACCTATTATGTCGACCCAGTAAAGACTTCAACCATCTCATTGACAGACTGAAGGGGCGTCGACGTAGGTACCCTGTCGCTTGCTCAGAGATTCGGGCCCATTCGAGGCATATCTAGATGCAGGATACACCTTGTGCATCCAGAACCCTCAGGCGTCCAGCTCCCAAGCTGCCGACTTGCACCTGAACCTCGTCTGTGCCACGAGCTTCTCTCCTGAAGACCTCTATCCAGACAGGATAGTGCATTTGTTTCAACTTCCGAGGCCACTCCCCTCTTCAAGGTTGAGGTGGCGTGTCCTGTTCCCCGGCCGTTATCCTCGTCTGCATTGGGCACACAGGCTCTCGTCTTAGTGTTCCACAACTCGGTTGGCGTAGGCTATAACCGCAATTCTCGAATCCATTCTCCGACTCTTCGAGTTCCCGGTCGAACGTAGGGACGGTCGGGTCGCTGCGGATGCTCTGATGGCGGATCGTGGTGGTAACCAAAACGCCCGGCGGGGTGAGAACCTTGGGAAATCGGTCGCCGGAGAATCGAGACCTCGCACCGTGGTGTATTCCGGGTTCCGTGTCACGTGGTGAGGTCGAGACTGCCGTCGAGGCGAAATCGATCGAAGGTAGCACGGGGTCGAAGTGGCGCTCGGCACCTAGATCAGAGTTGAGGAGCGAAAAGGAGCCGGCGTTGTCTTTGGACGTGACCCAGTGGATGACAACCGCGGAGAAGAGGACTGCCAAGTATGTCAAATTATGGGCTTAGTCGTTGCAAAGGGGAGAACATACTGTCGGAGTTGCAGCACATGAAGCATATCCAGACGGGCTCGCCTTCGAGTACCATCAATACCGTCAGATTCCTAGATGACTATCAGTATCATCCCGGATGTCATGGCTGGAGTAGGCAAGCCACGTACACAAAACTGCTGACCAGCGTACAGCAAACGCCGATAAATGTCCGGAAAGCAACGTAATGGAGGCGCACGTTGGCCGGCGTCCTCGGTATGTTCTTGAATGAGTGGATATCTATAGAGGTTAGAGTTGCCCTTCTTGAGCCAGGAGGCTCACTGACTTTTCAAGGGAATGATGAATAGTATAGTGAGATAAACATTGACAACCAAGTCAAAAGTAATGAGAGGGACCATGGCAAGGATCCGTATGCCAATGTAACATAGACCGTCCCTAACTCTTGCGATACGGCTGGAAACTGGTTAGTGACGTCGAGTTAGCTTGATAGGGTCAGGAGAAGTCGACGAACTAAATAACGTCAAAGCTGACGACAATGGCGTAAGCTCCAAGAATTCCAAACGAATTGAAGATGTACAGCTTGGACCTTAATCGTGGTTTTGGCGTACATCGGACAATATGCTGATGACGGTCAGTCTCGGACATGTTGGGCATTGGGGAAATGTCCAGGTTGATACGCACAGCTCTTTCGACCAAGAAAAGATAGATCAACTGAGAGTGATCCTTGTCAGCGTAACTAATACTGCTTGGATGCAGTGATGTCTTACAATCTAGGGGAACATTAGCAAGCGTTGAACAAGTAGCCATTGGCCGAATTCAACTCACCTTTGTTGAGATGTAACAAAGGATACAAAGAAGAACGCCCGTGGTGCATATCGCTTCATTATAATTCAAGCTAGGAAACTGCAGAATAACCACCGACGTGAAGATGAAGCAATACGAATCGGCGAAGATGGCGAGGACCACTGTGGCCATTCAATTTAGCGCTTCGATTCGAGACGGGTTGGATCAGAGAGCAAAAACCTACGCCACGCCACAAACGGGAGCCGTTTCCAGATCTTGATGACGGTGATTCGCTGCACTTTATTCTCAGTGAATACTTGCACAATGCTTTCGCAGTCAAGGCGATGTGCACATACCGAGGAAGCCGGCCAAGACTGAGGTAGCGACGACGGCGAGGACGACACTTATCACTTTTCCGTTGGTTGGTACGCCGCCCTGGCCTCGTGTTTCCAGAACGGCTGAATCCATTGGGACGACGGGACGACGGGACGACGAGGGTGAAGAAAACGCGGGGACTCTCGTGCATGAAGGGGCGTGAGGTTGGGCGTCGGAAGTTTTATGGTGCAAGACGAGATTCCAAGTTGGCGGCCAGGAGGGGAATCGAGATAAAGACGGTAGATCGGAGGAACCAGATTTGGTCGTCGCCGTCGCCGTCGCTACGTGCATGCGAATGATGTACAGAGCATCGTAGATGATTAGGATTGATGGCGTCAAGGTGCAGACTGGCACTCGGGATGAACCGCAGTCAGACTCAAAAGAAGGGTGCAGAAGGGGAAGTAAGTCGATGTGTTGGGGAAAGCGAAGAAGGAACAAAGATTCATATTCACCCATGAAACTCGAACCCGAAGCAAATCAAGATACGCACGAGCACTCCCTCTTTCTTCCACTTCTCCATGCCCGCCCGCCGCGGCCCTGGAGCTTTTCTCCAGAGTGGCAGAGTCTAAGGTCTAGACCCCCCGATCGTCGAGCACTAAGCCCCTGGCCGACAAATCAGGACCGAACGAGGCGCAACCCGCCCAGGAGCTAACTCCCAGCCACGGCGGAGAGGGCCAACCGCCGTTTCGTCATCTGAACATCAGCGCGTCGGCTGGCGACTCGCGTAAGCTCGTCCGGAGCGCCACCGGGCGTCCGAGCGGTCAGGCTTGGGGAGTTGTGTGCGAAGTTATCGGTGAAGCCGGTTCACCGGCTGGCAGTCTAGCAGAAAAGTCCCGAAAACTGTTGGGAGCCATGTAACGCTCGCTCCCACACTTGATATGCACGCCATGGAGTTTAAATGTCGGGCTTGATTGGATGCGCTCTGCCGAGGCACATGGCACTTTCTGGTCAGTGAAATTTGCCTTTCAGGTCGGGTCCTTATTGTCTGGCAATTCAGCTTATTTTCCCGCCCAACACTACGTCTCATCTCGACGCGCAGACCGCTCATCTCCAAAGTGCCGGCTTGTCTGGGTAGGTCCCAAGATTGATGGCGTCTTGCGCAAGTTAACATTGGATCCAAATGGTTGGAGCATTATATCAGCCGTAGCTAAACATGGCATAGGCCGAAATACCCGGGCTGGAGATCCGGGATCTCACGCTTCAAGTAATCCTCTCCACCGGAGGGTGAAGCCTGTAGGCAATAGGCAAACCACGATTCCTAGATCCCCCGGGCCGAGTGAATCACCGGGGAGCCGGACATTAAAAGGTGACTTAAGATCCAAGATCGGAAACGTAACTGGATGATGTCTGGAGTGTGCTCCGTAGATATATACGTCAGTACTCTCGGTATCGTTTATGCTAATTATTAGATTGACACTACGAATCTCCCACACTTAAACAACACTGTGCAAGCCATCCGGCTTTCTATACGCCGCATGCCATATGAGAAACAGACGTCCCAATAATGGAATTTTACGATGAACAAGAATGGAGCAAAATGAGTCGTGAAAGGTGATTAATGCTCACAACTTGAATAATCAATAAATCAATAGCATGAATTAATAGGAGGTATTAAGTTATACGTATCAAACTTACTTGCCGACCTAACTGGGGATCAATAAGCTGTCAAAGGTGCCAACTCTCGCATTGCTCACATTGATCGGAATGGTCCAAGGACATGAAACAGACGTTCGCGTACCAAAAGCGGCGAAGAGTAAACTGAACAAATGATGCTCAGTGGTTTCGACCACACAGTATCAAGCATTGATTCGTGCCTGTCTTCAGTTCGAGAGCTCAGCAAGGTTGGTGCCTTGGGGAAAAGGGTGTCGAGAAAAGAGGCCTCTGGGCATCAGTCTACGGCAATCCGCGCGATTGCACCTTTCACTAGTCAGTCATTAAGATTCAAGAGTTTCCTCAAAAGACCGCCGAGCATTGTTAATTGACTTATCAGAGCACATATCTACTAACTCAGCTCCATGTCATTAAAACTCAATCACCCATCTCGATATCAACTTTGACTGACAAAGATGCTGCCCCTAAGTCTCAGGTCTATACTGCCGAAGCTGGCTCCAAAGTCGGTGCGAAGAAAGGCTATGGTAGCGACGAACTGCAGCTTCCTGACCCTGCGGGGGTCACCCCAGCGCTGGTAATGACGCCACGACATAGGAGGAGGGGTCTGGGGGTTGCACATCAAGGTACACAAGCCCTCTATCGTAGGAACCGCAGAGTCCCCCTGACAGTATAGTGCATTTAGGAGAACGACCGGTCATGGTTTCCATTGCTGTGCATCCATCTGAACGGTCGACAACTCGTTCGTGGAGAGTAATTCACCTTCCATGGCGCTCATTAACGTCAAGTCCCAGTTTGATACGCCTGAGCTCTGCTCCAAAAGAGGCCCCAACTCCATGGTCCAAATCAATACGAAGATGACGCAGTGAACTCCAGCATATGGGGCTCGTTGACGCCGTATGACACGATTATGAGAACAAGTATGATTCCAGGGGAAACAACTCGTAGTGACACTGATTTATCATCTGGCGATGTTAATGAAATTCTGGAAATGACTGGACGGCAAAGAAATGCCTTGAAATGCTCCCCAGTTGGTTGCTCTGTTGCTGAAGCAGCAGACTACGGTCGCCTTTTGAGTCGGCGAATGCGGAGGTCTCCGGTCTCAAGGAACCTCGTGGAGCAGGATATGGCATCCAGACTCAAACTCGATCAAATAAGATGTGATATTCTTTTCTTCTTGGGTAGCAGAGCGAGTGGATGCGAGATAGGATGCGTCGAGCTGCATGCATGTAGCATTCCCTCATCTGGTTGAGCTAGATGATGATATCACGCAATCACCATCTTCCGTCGCAGGGTCCCGACTCATTATCCTGTAAACGTGAAGCTATATTTCACCATCCCAACCTATTGGTCAACGTATATACTCGCATCGTCATAAGTTGCCCTGGAGTAGAGACCTGAACCCCCAGCTTACAGCAAGGCAGTTTTTAAGCACACCTAGGCTTCGAAGAAGATGGAGATACTTCTCTGCGGTCCAGCCGGCCGGTTCCATGCTCCGATATCATTCCCAACTCAATAGACCACTCACACGTGTCGTATTTGCAATGTCTAGGAACCACTCGTCTTTCTATACTCCAGTTGCAACACCCCTGTCAACAGCCACCAGAGCACCTGCCGTTGTCGTATAGGGGTTAGTACACTTCGTTGTGGCCGAAGAAACGCTAGTTCGAGTCTAGCCAACGGCAAGCATTTCTTTTTGTCCATTTCTATTTTTTTTTACTTGTATGATTGAAGGCGTTGGAACTGGAAAAATGATGCAACAGATCATGAAACTGCAAATCGACGAGTTCTTCTAGGCTGATATGCGTAAGCAAGTGGCTAAATATCTAGTACCGGCGTTGTGGAGCCGGAAATCCAAAGAATGTCTGTCAGCCTTTGCGAAACCTTGTCTTTATCCATCATGACCTTCGTCCTCCTCAAGAATACAAATGTCTGGCTAGTCCTGATATCTATGTTTAAAATCCTCTTGCCGTCTACATTGCATTTTACAAAACAAAAAGGTGCCATTTGTTCTACCCACCACCTTCAATAGGCTGGTTGCAGTCTCATCTCCTCAGCAACTATTCGTCTTCGCCAAGACAAACCCTCTCGAACCAGAAAAAATTCGAACCGGGGACCTCGTAGAAGAGTGCATCGGTCGGGGTGCCACCCAATAGCCAACATCCAGTAGACGACTGATAGTATCCAACAAACCGACACTGGTCCAGCTGGCGACATGATTGGAGGCATTCAGCCATGGTGTCGGTATATGTGTGGTCTAACATGGTGGGGGGGCCGCCTGTGTTCAAGTCGATGGGAGTGAGGCCTTGAACGCCGCATATCGAGCCCGGAGGGGGGTTTGGTGCTGGGGATGGAGTCGAGCTGGGGGTTGAGCTGGGGGTCGAACTGGGAGTCGAAGAGGGTGTCAATGAGGGGGTCGTTGAAGGTGTTGATGAAGGAGTCGACGATGGGGTTGATGAGGCAGTTGTTGATGGTGTGGACGAGGGAGTTGAAGAGGGTGTCGTAGGTGTCGAAGAGGGTGTCGACATTGACGTTGATGAGCTGGTCGAAGTCGATGAAGTGGCCGACGTCGACGTGGAAGCTTTGCAGGGACCAGCCGACACTCTGGCGATGCCGAGAGCAAGCACAACAACAAGACTCTTGAGGGCGACCATGTTAACGAGCGTATGGGTTGAATTCTTCACGAAACGAATGACGAAAGGAGTGAATGCTCGTTCACCACATGGCCGATTCAAAGGGTCTCATCTTGCTTTTGCGCTTAAACTTGTCCATGGCCGACCTGCGCTAGAAATCGATAGTCCCGAGCGGCTTCACCAAGTCGCTACCACTATCGATTGTAGTTTATTTGACGATTCTGGGTCCGGAGAGGTCTGGATGCACATGTCAAATTTCCACAGAACGCCGCAAGTGACAAGGGCGATCAAGGGCGATCAATTCTTGGTGAAAGTCAGCTTCCCGAAAACACCACACACTTGGACGTCTTGTCGCCATGATGCGTGACTGAATCGTAAGAATGCACTGGCATTTTATGGGCAAGGCGCATTCCAATAATTGGCATTGACATATTGATAGATGGCCAGGTGATTGTCTAGGATACGAATTATTGCGAATCTGTGCTCCGATCGCGATAATTCTATGACATGACATCCTTGTCCTGCAGCCAAACCAACTTGTTCACCATCATCGACCTCGGAATCACCAAGAGCAAGAAAGCAATTTGGCGCAGTGGAAGCGCGCCGGGCTCATAACCCGGAGGTCGCACGATCGAAACGTGCAATTGCTAGCATTAAACTTTTGCCATTTTCTTTTGCCATTTTCTTTTTTTTTTTTAATTCATTTTGTCGTTTGTTTATTCTGCCTTGTTATCCATTTCTACACTGCCTGAGATTATGCTTTTCGGTGTCAATTCATATGAGACTCGAGAGACTTGAGAGACCTGACGTTTCGCAAGCAGGCGAGCAAACGGATCATCAGCTCGACGGAGAAGTTTACATACTTATTAGTGCAAAGAGCGCGATGGCTTCTATATTTAATCTCCAAGGATTACAAATAACGTCAATGACAAAGTCAATCCAGACGAGACAAGTCTCCCAAGATTGAAGGAGAGCGTGCAACCCAAGAGGCCCAAGATGATGTTCGTTTTGCTTTTTTGAGTCGCTGATGAGCCATTGCATTGAGCCACATTCGTCTGAAGGCATTTCTTGTTCTTTGACAACGAGCGAGGGCTTTCCATGGCTCTTTCCAAACTTCCCACGCGTTCAGACTTGTGCAGGTTGAGCATCATCAGTCTCACACTTCTTCGAGGATGTAGAATGACGGCGAGTACTCTGGAAGAAGTAAGTGTGAACTATGGAGTTTAATGGGCCTGGAGAGAAATATGTGATGACACAAATTGATGAGAGGAAGCATCGAAAGCTTTCTCTAAAGTTTTTCTGCAACTTATCAACAACCAATATACAGAGAGAGCATATATTAGTCAAACCTTCTCTATACTCGGATTATAGAGATGGTAAGATGCGCGCGTTGGTTGTAGTCAAGAATACAAATTGAGACGGGTCTATCCGTAGGGTAAGCCTTCCTTCTAGGATCAAAGCCGCCCAACTCGTCTCAGATCTCTTATCAAGCGTTCCGCGTACCTCATGATGCACCAATCGGTTTTCGAGAACCCACAGAAAGCTATTAGGTGAGCCTTGAAAGGAAGAAATCTGGGTGAGACAGATGTAAAGCTGAAACGAGATTGTCTGACGCTGTGTCACAATCAAATACGAGCCAAGTGGCCCGACCTCTGCGGTTTCACTCGAGCCTCAAGACATTGCTTTTGCTCCTCGTTCAATGACCCCGCCAGAGCTATAACATCCCTATCGATCCTCCCGAAGCCTCCGGTCCGGCACTTCAGTTGAACGAAGGCGAGTCCATCCTCAAGGCTCAAGTTTGATCACCAACAGGCTCGGCTCTCGGCATTAGCAGTGGATCTCGTAGGGCGTCTAATCCTGGAAGGGCTGAATTCACGTGGGTTCCTCCGCATCGGCCCATGAATGAATGGGTTTTATCTGGAACACGTCGGTAGGACTTGAGATTCTTTCTGATCTGTAAGAGAAAAGATTCTCAAGGATGGTCTAATTATAGGACTCTACGGACCAGACAGACTGGTCGATGTCTTATCCATGACGCCTGCAGTTCACATCAACTCGCGTTCGACCGAGAATAACTTTGACTGAGCAAGTTCCTGGGGATAGCGCCAGGCTGTGCTTCTCGACATGGTCGGTTCAAGACAAATCAGGCTTGGCAGGGCGGTGGCTGGGTGCCAACGGCCCGGCTGAGCCCTCATTACGGAGCAATCGAGGCGCGAGAGATCCGAGCCCCGACGGGTAAGCGCAGCAGCTGCACCGTAGGACGACAGGCGTCAGCAAGCTAATTAATTAGCCAGCTGAGCCATTCCCCCCATTGGCTCACGTACGTTGATCGTCACAAAGGTCTGGTCTCTGGTCACACTGCGTTGGCTCAAAACCACATCACCCCCCTGAATCCGTCGTTCCATCCCATCACCTCGTGGTTATGTAGCCCAAGAGTCGCCCACCGCCCAAACAAGCCACCGAGGGGCTGCACGAAACTATTCGACCGAATGCCTTCGCCGCCATGACGACAACCGCACGAACGAACCTCGGACCGCTCACGACGGAATTCGCGTACCCGTCCAGCTGCGCCATCGCCGTGCAAGCATGCGACGGATGTGCCCTCGCGTGGCAGGCCCAGACGTGCAGCGACAACAGCTTCAACACCCAGGGCGTGCAGGACAATGTCGACTGCTGGCCGGAGCGGACGAACCCGGATATTTCGACCGACGTGGCCTTGAACGGATGGGGGTACTATTCTCCCGGGCTGTCGTGTCCGGAGGGATACCGGACGGCGTGCAGCGCCACGGGGACGAATGGGGGTTTCTCGTTCCAGTTTCCGCTGCTGGAGAGCGAGACGGCGGTTGGATGCTGTCCGACGTGAGTTAGAGGGACAGTAAACACAAAGAAAGAGCACCGTCTTACTGGGTTACAGAGGCTTCAAATGCGTAAACGGCGGTGCGCAAACGTGCATCAGCCTCGTGTCGACGGGATCCTACGCGGCCGTCATGTGCAGCGACGGCTCGAGCAACGACTACGGCTTCGTCGATGTGCCAAAGACGGTCGTTTCCGTCGTCTCAGAAAGCACCGCCACGTCTATCCTGCGAACCGTGTCGGTCTACGCGCCGCTCTTCCAGCTCAACTTCCAGTCTTCGGATCTGCCGTCATCGTCGACGACGGGAAGTGCTTCGAGTAGGACGACGGGAACGCAGTCGGCCGAGACGTCTCGCGCTTCTGAAGAGTCGTCGAGCGATGACGGAGGCTTGTCTGTGGGTGCCAAGGCGGGGATTGGTGCTGGGGTTGGTGCTCTTGCGCTGCTTATCATTGGTGTGGCTGCGTTTTTGTTGGTGAGACGGAGGAGGTCGAGCAAGTCGCCTGCAGAGTTGCCTTCGTCGCCGGGGAATATGAAGTCGCCTCAAGCCATGTACTCTCCGGTTAACCCATCTGAGCTGGATTCGACGACGCCGAGGACCGAGTTGCCGTGACCACAGCTGCGTTGAAGGCAAGGGAGACGAGTTGGAGAGCAGACGTCTGGATACTTCGAGGAGTTGGCAGTCGATACCCAATACCGCAAATATTCGTTTTATAATACCAAGTCATTCAGGATTCCACCTCGTCATTGTGAATTGAACACATGCCATCCATGACCAGCCGTGGGAGGCTACATATGTGTCCAGGGCGCGACAAATGCTGGTAGAGACCAATATACCGAAGTCGCCGAGGTCAAGCTGTCTGGCAGCTTCCTGTTCTCGTGGCACAAGACGGAATTCTCGTAGAACTGCATGTTTGAGGAAGCTCCTAGCTCGTATTCCTCCTCATCATGGTAGGGCGTGCCGTGGCTATGAGCTTCCAGAGCGCGCAGGAGGGCCAAGTGCCGTCCGTTTCCCCCAAGTTCGCAATTGACGTTCTTGATAGATCCTTCGGTTGACGAGAAAGGGAGTTCACTAGGTCGATGGATTCGCATCTCGCACAATGCTTTCCATCGTCAGTGACGCCAATTGAAGCATCCCCCAGACTTTCTCGACGAGGACGTGCAGTCTCTCCTCCCTCCATGTATACGCTTAGAAGCGCCCACACTCATCCGGGTGTTTAACTCGATGCATCTTTCGGCAAGAAGGCGCCTTGTCATGTCTTCTGGCGCAAAGTTCCATCACCAGGTGGGAGATGGTCGTCACGAATCGAATCGAACTTCGGCCACCAGGTCTCTCGCCGCTCGCATCAGGTCCTCAATCCAGCCCCATCGTTTGAGATTTCCTGGACGATATCGGAAGAGAGGATGGCCGAATACTTTTAGAAGGATCCCGAATGGCGATGCTTTGTCCTCGGCCGTGTTGTGGCGGTGTCGCTCTGGTGGATGTCTGCAGGCTCGTCACGGCCGTCTTTCGATCAACAGATGCTTGGATGGGGAACTGATCAAACCCCTTATTTGCAAACGTCTTCACACCTACACAAACTGATAACGCACTGTTTCCACGTCAATCCCCTCCAAAAGCGGCGGATACCGACGCAAAAACGTAATATACTCATCCGTCAACCCCCAACCCTCGAGCTTCGTCACGACGCTGTAAAACTCGGGACAAACATGCCACTTGCCATTATCATTCGGCAGCAAAAACGGCTTCCTCCATGGCCACCGCACCTTTTGACAGCACGTCAGCAACGCCATGGCGTCCGCCGGATCGTACAAATCAGCATGCTTGATCATGTTTGCGCGCAACCGCGGCCACCAGACAAAGTCGATGAAGAAGTGGTGCGGCCGGGCCAGCTGCTCGTCGACGGGCTGCTGGAAGTCGCACAGGCGGGCGAAGCGGCTTCGCGTCGGGTGGCTGGACCAGAGGAGGTAGCTGTACATGAGGAGACCTCCGGCCAGGCGTTCTGGGTCGCCGAGGGGCCAGCGCTGGGAGCTTTTGTTGAGCTGGTCGGCGAGGAAGTTGGTGCGGGTGCCGTAGAGGATGTCGAGAGGTCGGGGCATGTCCGGACAGGCGTGGACGAGGTCTGGGTGCGCGAAGATGCGGGCAAAGTGTTCGCTGACGAGCATGTCGGAGGTTTGGTGAGCTGGTCGCAATGTCCAAGGTTCGGTGCCGAGGCCGGGAGTATGAGTTTGGGGGTTGATGTCTGCTAAGCGGATAGAGACTTGCTGGTCCATTGCATTTCTGTCTTGTCGAGCAGGAGCCTGGTCCCCCTGCGTAGAAGACATCTGCGCCTCCTGCTGAACACCCAAAGCAGAGCCATTTCCGAACTGCCCGACCTGGCCATATCCATTGCGTCGCAGCTGCGTCGTCGCCAACGCGCCTCGTCCCCACGAGAGAACCGACTGGCGAATATCCTCCTGACGCGAATGCAGCACCTGAATTCTCCTGGTACAGCGTCTCGCAAACGTGCCTCAGCCCGCGGCGGAGCCGCTTCTTGGCCAGAGAGATTGCTTCACTGGAAGCGGCTTGCTCGGCGTCGGGGTTTTGTTCAGGCGAGGCTCCGACGTGGTCGAGAGGGTGTCGGGGTTCGGCGTCTGGTTCGGGCCGACGACGTGGCATGACGAACGGAGTTGACAGACGCTTTGTTTGGTTGGTCTCGCCGAGGCAAGAGGAAGGGCGAGTCGATGGTTACTTGTGAAGATGGGACCGTTGAATCAGCGGTCATGGGTCGATGAAGGAGCGACAAGGGGGTAGAGCTGGTGTGGACCTTTGATGACGACTTTGATTAGTTGAGAGATGAATGAAGTCGTCCAAAAGTGGTTGAGAAGCGAGTCAGCGATGGAGACTTGGAAACGGGGGGTTGACGGAGTTGAGACGAGAGTGACGGACGCAAGAGGGCACAACCGGGATTCATTGTTTTGTTCCAATGGATACGAGTAATATTTGGAGGCTCTTCAAGCCTTTCAGCCAAGACGGCTAAAGAAAAAACATCCGGAAGCCAAGATGCACTGCGCGATGAAGGTACCACCAGACCCCGAGTCGCCGCATCTTGACTTCAGTTCCCCGGCTTCTAGACTACTCCGGACGCTTAGTCGAGATGAATCAAGATGCATTGATGAGCTGATGAGATTTGCATGAGGCTTATTTGCTCTTCGCCTGCCACTTCAAACAAAGCGGCTTCGTCGGGCAAAATCCCCCATGTCACCCGACCACCCTTCGCCTCACGGGCTCGTGCCGAGTGCTGATTGATCTTGACGTAATGGAACCTTCTATTGGTGATGATTCAACTGACATAAACAAGGCTCGAGTTTGCCGTGGCTCGACATTGTTTCGCCGTGGTAACTACCCTGCTCAAGCTGCCGAAGCCATGGCCAGATTCTGTCCTGTAATGCATTAACACCCATCTGTGAGCCCTATTTAGTAGGAAAACGCCGTTCCATGACCCCCAATTCGCCGTTCCAAGAGATTTTCAAGACGCGCAACCCCTGAGCCACTATCCGTAATAGCGGAATTGATGCCATCACCACCACCTTCAATGGAGAGTAATATTCCGCCAAAAGAGCCTCAAGCCTTGGCTTGTCGGCCATGCAGACGGCGCAAAGTCAAGTGCAACCACGAGCGGCCATGTTCGAATTGTCTCAAGGTACGATTCAATCTCAAACCTGATATTGTAGCCCAAACTGACTGATTTCCCAGATCAACGCGCTGTGCATCCCAACCTCTCCTGCGCCGAAAAAGCCGCGACGCCAGCCTCGCGCTGAGCTGCGCGAGAGGATCGCGCGGTGCGAGGAATTGCTCGAGAGGCTGAAGGATTCGGAAATGGAGAGTCCGACGTCAGACGTCAGCATGGGCATGGCGAATTGGCCGCATTCACCAAGTGCGTCGAATGCGCCAAATCTGCCGTCGGAACCGCTGCAATTGAGAGAGACACCCAGAGGCTCAACGGGGAAGATCCTGATTGATCGAGGTGCCGTGCGTTTCACAGACAAGTGGCTTTGGGCTGCCATGGCTGAAGAGGTGATAATTGATTCCAATTCTGATGCATCTGAATACATATTGACCATTGTTAGGTCCTGGCCATGAAGTCCCTTCAAGTGCCCGAAACGCCAGACCGAGACACCCCAACGGAGACAGATTCGACCTCAACAGACATGCAATTCCAATCTCTCGCCCTCGACGGAGAAGAATTCGACGACCTGAGCCAACTCCAACCCCTCCCGAGCCAAATGTACTCTCTCTGGCAAGTCTTTCTCGAGCGTGTGCACCCCCTAACAATGGTAATCCACGCCCCGTCCATGAACGCCCACCTGGTCGACGCAATCTGCGGCACGAACAACTTGCCAAAGAGCATACAGGCCCTGCTATTCTCCATCTTCGGCCTGGTCACGCTCTCTCTTACCGAGGAGGAGGCCTGGAACATGGTCGGCACCGACAAGGAGAACGCGCTGGCTCGCTTCGCGACGGGCTTGAGGATGGCGCTTTCGCGGGCGCGGTTTCTGGAGTTTCCAAACTTGACGGTGCTGCAGGCGCTTACGCTTTACTTGGTACGAAGAAGTCTTTCTTTTAAGGAACGGAGTGGTGAGCTGACGAATTAGATGTCCCTTCAAGGCCGCCACGGGTCGCAGGAGACGTGGGTTTTGAACAGCATTTGCGTGAGAATGGCGATCAAAATCGGCCTCCATCGAGACGGCGAGATGCTGGGCCTGACGCCCTTTGAAACCGAAATGAGACGCCGCGTCTGGTGGCAGATTGTCATTCTCGACGTCAAATCCGCGAGAGCCTCTGGCCTTCGCTCGCCACCACTCCCTCCGTCTACGGACTGCAGAATCCCAACAAACATTGACGACGCCAGCCTAGACCCCAACGCCACGAAACCCTTCGAAGACCAACAAGGACCGACCGAGATGATCATTTGTTTACTATTCTGCAAGGTCGGACACCTCGTCCTCACTCGACCAGACTACCAAGACGTCCTATCTCAAGGCGAAGCCGTCGTCTTCGGCTCAGAGTCGGACGCGGGAAGCGATCACTCGCTCGACGAGTTCACAAACGTGCTGCACGAGATCGAAAAGGGCCTCAACGACACCCTCGACAAATTCTCGTACCCCTCCGCCGGGCCCATCCACGAATTCGCATCGGACGTAAAAAGCGTGCTCTGCAGCCGCATCGGCGAAGTCGGACAGTCAGCCTCCCAGCAACCAGAATGGGGCACCGAGATCATCACTCCCAGCGACAACCTCTTCAAGTTATCCATCATCTCCATCGAGCACTCGGTCAGGCTGCACCAAAAGTCTCAGGGCGCGGGCTTCAGCTGGTCTATCTTGTTCAACTTGCACTACGACATGTTTCTGCACATGGTTGGGCAGTTGTACCTGCGGACGACGGGGAGTTTGGTGGAGAGGGCGTGGAGTTTGGTTCCGGTGATTTATTCGATGCACGAGGAGTTTTTCGATGTTTCGTTGCCGTCGAGCGTGTCGTTGGCGAATTTTGTGCTGAAGGCGTGGAAGATGAGGTTTTCGGTCTTGAGGGCGAGGTTGGGGAGGGTTCCTGAGGTGCCGGATTATATTCAGAGGTTGGATTTGGCCATGGCTGTGAGAAGGAGTAAGTAATTATAATTTGTGAAGAGTATACAGCATTAAGATCTATTCATCAATAGAGAAGAACCGAATTTGAACAGACTGTTCCGGACGCTTCAGCGGTACCCGTAACTGCCACCTACCTACTATCCGTACACGGCTGGAGATAACAAACACTGCTAAACCAACTCCAAGTCCAGCTGTGGGTTGCGAATCAGCGGTGGATTCCCTAGAGATGAGATTTGCCGTGCAGGGTCCGAGTCGGTAGAAACGACGGAGCCACGGACTCTGGTAGTCCGCGGACATTCTCTCCAAACCCGACAAGTCCACCCCGCGGACACTAGAATCTGCGAGTCCTTGGCTCAGATGTCGACCTGGGGGTTAAATGGTGCCATTTAATTCATAGCCTGAGCAGTTCCCTGGAACTTATAGTGTACACCCCCTCGCCGGCCCGCCCCCCCGAATGCCGTGTCCATGGAGTTGGTGAGCTCTCATACGCCCTAGTCTCCGGTGCGTTGGAGATTGGCCGTTAGCCGCGATAGGACCCATCGATGATTCAACATCTCGAGATGTCCACGAGTATTCCGATCCTTGACCCCGACAGATCTATCGAGGCTTTTGGTACCCAATCGACGTCCCGTTTGTGCGATGACTCTTGATGCGTCGAGCCGTCGAACCGGAATGCCATGCTACCTCCTTGATATCTCACCGAACCCCGACGGTTCAACACCTTTGGATATTATTAGTACACAGCTCATGAACTGCCGATTCGTATCCCCTGTAGGCTCGAGTGAGGTGCTCGTGTGCAAGGTCTCTCGGGGTCTATCACCACTCCGTCACCGCGTATCCGATGGGCTATATCACCCTTGATTGACAACATCCCAGGTATATCAACCGTTCTCTCTTTGCCATCTCTTGGGTTCAAAGTACAACACTCAAGCCCCACGATCAACGGGTGACCGCCATCTGTGTCGTCCACCACAACAGTCTCTCGCTATCCAACGACCCTTGGCCCTTCCATCCAACATGGCCACCCCTGACGAGTCGAAACCTCGCCCCGACGACCCTGAGCCCGTCCAACCAACGAAGCTGCCTTTTTGGCGCCTAGTCATCGACCAAGCCGGCATCACGCCCGAGGTCGCCAACTTTCCCTACCCAGGCTCCGGAACTGAAGAAGATCCCTTCCTCGTCCAATGGATTCCCGACGATCCAAGAAACCCGATGCTCTTCAGCCAGACTCTGAAATGGTTCATCACCGCCATCGTCGCCATCGCCACCTTGGCCGTTGCGCTGTTGTCCTCTGCGTATACCGGTGGTCTGGCCGATATCATGGTGCAGTTTGAGATTGGTCGCGAGGTCGCCACTTTAGGAGTGTCCCTTTTTGTCTTGGGATTCGCTATTGGGCCTTTGCTTTGGGCGCCTCTCTCGGAACTCTTTGGTCGTCAGGTCCTGTTTATTACGACCTATGCTGCCCTCACGGCCTTCAACGCTGGATGCACCGGGGCTAAGAATGCCGCCACTATTACGGTGTTGCGTTTCTTTGCTGGAGCCTTTGGGTCTTCGCCGCTCACGAATGCGGGTGGTGTTATTGCGGATATGTTTCCGGCTTCTCAGAGAGGCTTGGCCATGGCTTTGTTTGCTGCCGCGCCGTTTCTCGGTCCAGGTAGGAACACCGAGCTCCTTGCCCCAATCTTCACTCTCCTTGCTGACTCGTCCAGTGCTGGGCCCCATCGTCGGCGGATTCCTGGGAATGAACGCCGGCTGGCGTTGGGTCATGGGCTTCCTCGCCGCCTTCTCGGGCGCCCTTTGGATCATCGGATCTCTTCTCGTCCCGGAGACATACGCCCCAGTCCTGCTTCGAAGACGTGCGGCCAAGCTGTCTCAGTTAACCGGAAAAAACTACCTCAGCGCCATCGACCACAGACAGGGAAAGATCACGCTGTCTGAGTCCCTCAAAACAGCCCTCTCGCGGCCGTGGATCTTGCTCTTCAAGGAGCCCATCGTTCTTCTCCTTTCCATCTACATGGCCATCATCTACGGCACGCTGTATATGCTCTTCGCCGCTTTTCCTATTGTTTATCAAGTCAATCGAGGCTGGAATCAAGGTATTAGCGGTCTGGCATTTCTCGGCATTATGGTTGGTATGATCTTCGCCATCATCTATACGATTCCCGATAACCAGCGATATAACCGGGTTGCCCAGAGACACAACGGATTTGCGCCTCCGGAAGCCCGTCTTCTCCCCACGCTGGTTGGTAGTATCGCATTGCCTGTTGGTTTATTTTGGTTTGCGTGGACCAACTCGCCCTCGGTGCATTGGATCGTCAGTATGCTCGCCGGAATTCCCTTTGGCTTCGGCATGGTTCTGGTTTTCCTCAGCATTATGAATTACCTAATCGATTCCTACACCATCTTTGCAGCTTCCGTCCTAGCTGCGAATTCGGTCTTGCGGTCCTGCTTCGGCGCTGCCTTTCCCCTGTTCGCGACCCAGATGTACGACAAGCTGGGTCTCCATTGGGCTTCCAGCGTCCCGGCCTTTCTCGCGCTGGCTTGCGTGCCGTTTCCCTTTCTCTTTTACAAATACGGAGAGTCGATTCGATCCCGATGCAAGTATGCCGCCGAGTCGGCGGCCTTTGTCCAACGACTACAGGACAAATCTGAATCCAGCGAACCAGAGAAGCCAGATACTGCCGCTACGGAGGAGGAGCAGCTGTCGAATGACGACGACGAGACTGCCGTCGATGAGCCCGTGTACACTCCAAAGCGTTCTCGAGCATCGACCGTCAATGGGGACAAGGCGGGTAGACGATCTTACGACTCGAACCCTTACGACATTGACCGTATCAACACCCGCCAGTCATTTTCCTAGAGCGATGCACTGAAGGTTGGCACTTTCGATCCCAAATGCTTCTATCATGACGCTTTTCAATCTTTTCATTACTTTTCTTTGTTATATCTTGGCTCTTCATTTCTTTGCGATTTGCGAAACGAGGCGTGAACTCACAAGGCGACTTGTCGTCCGCGACGTGTATTACGTACTCTGGGGGAGGAATATTAAGAGGCTGTTTACCAATATGTACTACGTTATAGACCATCTTGCTCTGGTTACTGGTGACCGAGACGATAGAATTAAGAGACTGCGACTTGCAGGACAAACATGGACGAGCAACTGATAGAAGAAAGTGATGACATTATTCATTAACCCAGACCCAAGCTGACCCCTCTATACAGAAGCTGAATCAATGGGCTTGGCAGATGCAGCACGCATGGCCTTGAGAACGCGCTGGTTGTGTGCCCTGCGGCGGTAGACAAAGGTACCAAGCGTGATCATAATGGCAACTCCGCAGACGCTGCCAATGACAACCCCCGCAATATCTCCCCTGGAAAGACTCGAGCCAGACTTCCCACTAGAAGATGCATCAGTCGAGCTGAAGTTTGAACTGGAGCTCGACTTGCTGGAACTGGAACTGGAACCGGAGCTGTCGGATGTTTCCGTGGCGTTGAAGCACGGCACCGAGACGCTAAAGTCGGACAGAGCGACGTATTGAATGTCGGCGCAGGCATAGTAAGTCTCGTTCTTGTTATTCTCCCAGTCGGACGTGTACTTGATCTGAAGGGTTGCCTTCTGGCCCGACTCGACACTGCTTGCGGCGTCGGGAACCAATATGCAAGTATGCCCGTGGTCGACCTCGCCGAGTTGGTCCGAAGAGAGAAGGACCGAGAAGTCGGTGTTCTTGGTTGGGTCTACGAAGTTAGCAGGGTTACGTGCAGGGGCTTCGTTGCTTACTCGAAAGGTAGGAGATGCTGAGTTGGAGGTTATAACCCTCGTATTGATCAACAAGAGCTACCTTTCCACTCGCTACCATGGTTAGTTGAGTGCTGGATGGATATTCGGGTTGTACTTGCTCAAAGGGAAATCACTGCGGTTTCCAGGGCTGGCAACGGAGCCGCAGGGAGCTGTGTTTTCCATGGCAGCAGACCAGACTCGATCCTTGGGCCACATGAAGGCAGCAGGCCCCATTTCATCGGCACTGCCGGTCGAGCAGCTGTCGTCGGTGGCAGCGAGAGCTAGGAGGCCGTGGAGAGTCAGACTGGCAAAGGTCTTTTTAATGGTAGACATGGCTGTGTAGTGGTTGGTGGGCCGGGACTGACGACTTGGAGTCGGTATGAAAGGGTCGAGAACAGTGAGAAGGCTGAGGTTGGAGTTACGAGGATGACAAGGGCATCTTCCGGACATGTTGGCGTCTTCTATAGTATTTATCTGTAGTCCTCCACGCATGTTTGTGACCCCCCACCCAGTCTCTTGCACTCCTCATCATCACGAGCTTTCACCCAACCCTCGTCCCTTCACGTGCCTCTACGGTCTATCATCCGGCGAATCCTCCCAGCTCAAGTCCAAAACAGGCCTCATGCCGTCCTCGAAGCGGTTATATCAGTGGGGGTAAACGTGCCGGAGACCCGACAACTCAGTCGTCCCAGTGGGGTCGATCAAAAAAGTCCCGTCTAAAGCCCGATATCGTGATGCAAAGTTGCAAACAATGGAGACGGAACGGTGAGTGCGGCCACAATGTGGTGGCACCAGAGATTATCTGATCATCTGATAAGATCACTTTAAAGCCTCTTATTGGTGGCTTTTCGTTCTGACCTGGAGGGCAGAGCACATGGCGACGATCTGAGAGGTAGTAGTTTCGTCCGATCGTATGTGCGCGGGCTTGAACATCTTGTTGGATCCGGGGCTGGGGCTTGAGTCCTTCGTCGGTTGCACGTGAAGCGTGACCAGATCCTGGTAGCTATGCTTGCTCAGACTGCTCAGGGTTAATTCCCTCACTGAACTTCTGAAGGATGCTCTGAGCATCGCCAAGACGAGTGTACAGTTTGTCATTGCTTTGGGCCTGAATACAAATCCCATGCCAACCGTCGTGCGTATATAACCCCCATCCAATGAGTTACAGTCTTGGAGACTACTTATGCGATTAGTAGTCTCTCGACGAGCCACACCATCCCTAAAATGAGGATGCGATGACTGGAATCGTTACTGGCATGATGCTTGCAACTGTTGGCTGGGCGGCTCTTTAAATTGGGGGTCGGGTGCCTTCCGATTGCTTTCACCTTAATCCTTCCCCCACCAGCTTGCCGCATCTCAATCATAACGTCCGAACGAATGCCTTCCTCAACAAGACGGGCAGAAATGGAGAGATGGCATTCAGATAGTCGATTGTGCCAAGTCTCAAGGCTGATACTAAGAGCGACATGACGCCGTCTATTGTATGTTTACAAGTAGTTGCGGTGCGTTTTGTGAACGCCACTCGGTCAGTTGGGTGTACAGCTGGCTCTTCGCCAACTACCTTGGTCTCTGGCGAGACTTCATGCTCGCCGACTTCTTCGAGGATGCTTGCTACTATTGGCTCTGTGTTTGGGTACGTTGCACCTAGTAAAGCCGTTAAGGAAGGAAAAGGCAAATCTGGGTGGGTGTGTGGGACGTACGTTTAGTTTTGATGATCAGAGTCAGGTAGGAATTAAGCTAGATCCTCATATTCTATCCAAGGATGAGTTATTACTGGGGAAGACCAGCATATTTAAGAGTAGGAAGGACGACACTTCCCTTTGGGAGATGGTTTAATTAACCGAATAAAGAATTAATATAACTCTTGAAGACTGGTCCGCTGGAAGTGGGCCACGATGGAAATGGTGACTTCGAAAAAATAACTTACTGCGCTGATATAGTTACGCAGTATCGAAGCCTAACAACGCTTTGCGCCGACACTGCTGACTTGACAAGCGATCAACCTAGCGCGCCGACTTGGCCGCAAATCAGTGCGATTGTGTGACCTACCCAACCGTAATGCGGTCGTCTTCGTGCTTGGAAGGACGCTGCTGTTTGGCGGCACTGACTGGATGAAGAATCGGCGATAGGCTGTGAGCACTCGATGCTTCGGGGAAGCATGTTACGGACTGGCAACTGGAGTGGGCATGAGGTTGGAGACGTTTCAGTGACTGACTTTCGGCATCGAATTTTATGGTTGGGAAGTTCGAGGGAGTTATGTGGGTTCTGTATGCGTATCGCCAAATGCTTGCACGAGGAAGGAGTGATTGAAACAAGATCGAGCAGGTAATTAAGGCAATTGACATTACCGACGTCATCGAGGAAATGACGAGAAAATTCGTGAAACCGTCCGCACAATATGAATTAAATACAAGTAGATGATCAAATGGACCAGCGCATTTTCTCTACCACCCAAGGCAAGACCCCAAACCCGAAGAACCAAGATGAAGCATTTTAGAAACCTCCCATTAGACATTACGAGTCCAAGTCGTTCACACCTCTGCCGGGACAACCCGGACCTCGGCGCCCTCAATCTTCTTCACCTTGCGGCCCTCAAACCACGACATGAGACCGGTCAGAATTCCGGTGCCGCAACCGAGGGCGATGAAAGTACCGGTAGCCCAGCTCTGCTAAAGTCAGTCGAGGTCGAACAAAGACAGCTGCAAACATACCGGTCGGTTAAATCGATTGTACGCCCACATAAAGTAGCAGAGAACCACCTGGAGAAAGGTGTTCAAGACCATCATCCAGATGGTGAAGCCCAGCTTCCACAAGGGAGTCGGCGGAGCCTTTTCGCCAGTAAAAGTCACAGATCTGACAATGGAGGTCATCTCGGTGCCCTTGACCTCGCCCTCGGTGGCCCAAGCCGGCGGGCGAAACCACGACTTGTTCTGATCGGCAAGCCTCAGCATGGCGCGCTTGTCCTTGCGGTACTTTGCCATGGTGAACCAGTAAAGGTCGCGGAAGCGCCACGGGGCAAGACCGAAGCCGGTGACGCAGAAGAGGGCGTTGAGGATTTGGCTGTCAATTTCGAGCCACTTCTTCCTGGGTGAGTCGTCCGAATCGGCGCTGGGGTGATTCATGGCGGGGGCAGCCTTGAGGAGGAGGAAGAAGAGCATGGCCTGGAAGATTAGTGAGATGGACTAGATGGGATGAGTTGTGAGTGAACTTACACCCCATGCCTAAGTGGTTTGTTAGCAAGTGATTGTGAGCGGCGAACTGGGAATACGTACGACAATGTTCAGACAGTAGAGGGTAATGAGAAAGCCGGAAGGGGTGATGAAAAACTTCCAGAATGCGCGAAGACCGTGGAGAATGGTCGGGCCCCATTTCTCCTTGACATCGCCCTTGTGCTTCTCATAGAGAGAATGGCGACGCTCGCGCAAATGGCGATGCTTCTCGCGCAGATTGAGATGGTGATGAGGATGCGGCTGATCGCTGGAAGACGCAGTAACCTGATCCTGCGACGCGTCCTCGACATCAGCCACAACCACAGGCTCCTCTGCGGGCGCCTTATCGAAGTTGGGCGTGGTAAAGGTCGGCTTGCGAGTGTTTGTGCGCACCAGAGTCAGCTCTCCCTCCGCATCGTGCACTGCGTAGCGAGTCGAGTGGCCCTGGGCGTTGAACTCGATGTTTGCGCCTCCGGATTCTGCGTCGCGAAGTTCGGTGAGGTTTGGGGCTCTGGCGATTGCGGTTCCAGCGGCTTGCCAGGCTCCGAGCTGAGGATTGGCGTTGATGAGGGAGATTGAGGCTCCTCGAACGCGACCTACGAAGCCGGCGGAAGAAGGCGTCGTGGGAGTGGCCGGCGAAGAGTCCGCCATAATGGCGGTGGATTGAATGGTGATGAAAACTGACGATGTAGCGTTGACAATGGAAAACTTGGCGATGCTCTGACGTTGCTGTTTTGTGACGATGTTCTCGGCCAATGGCCTGAGATTGGCTTGGTCGGTCGGGCCTTTAAAAACTCCGCGGTTCCGAAAACGCGTTGGCGCGGGAGCAAATCAAACCCAAAATACCTTTTCACGCTTATGACGATGTTTTCATCTCTCTTCCATCACGATCAGCACGAAACGAAAAAAAAGAAGAAGAAGACTGGCGACTCGAGAGACTGGAAATATCCGAAGTATGTCTACGGCGACTTTCCCCGCGCTCCCGAAAAGTGGCGTCGACAGCTTTTATTCTCATTGATCCATCGTCTCACGCCAACGCACCCACGCCTTTAACTCCGTTTTGCACTGACGAGACGACTCTCTATTGTCATCCTCTTCTTTATCTCCGTTGAAGCTGAAAACCTTGGTTCATCTCTTTCATCATTCCCTTGTTCCGTCCCATCTTTTATATCCCGTCTGCCAAGCCTCTATCTGCCGTCTTTGTCTTCCTATACCTCCAGACTCTCTAGCCTCCCCCTCAAAGGCCGGGAGTACTTTTGTCGTCTTATCTCGGCCAAAATGGCCCTCAATCGCACCAAATCTCACGGCCTCGGCAACTTCACCTTGGGCGATGGCCATGCCGATGCAAAAGACGTCAGCTCTGGCGATGTCCAACTCGATGGCCGCGTCAAGATCCAGTGCCACGGCGATGCTCGATCCGTTGTCACTTGGTTCAAGCACTTTCAGGGCATCCCAGCGCCGCCCGAGCCCTGCAAGAAGAGAAAGTTCAGCACCGTTGCTCTGCCAGAAGGTCCCAAGCCGCCCACTGGTCCTCGTCTGAACGTGGCCATTCACATTGTGGGATCGCGAGGAGATGTCCAGCCCTTCATCCCCATCGCCCAGCAGCTCTCGCGTCCCCCGTTTAACCATCGCGTGCGCATCTGCACTCACCCCGTCTTCAAGGACTTTGTCGAGGAGCAGGGCGTCGAGTTCTTCAGCATTGGAGGTGATCCTGGCGCCTTGATGTCCTACATGGTGAGAAACCCTGGACTGCTCCCTTCTCGAGAGAGTGTTCGTGCCGGCGACGTGACTGCTCGGAGAAAGGAGATGTGGGACATCATCAACGGTGCTTGGCGCAGCTGCATCGAAGCCGGAAATGGAATGGGAGAGCGAATCAGGGCTGCCGATGTGCCTGAAGCTCGAGACCTCTTCATTGCAGATGCCATCATCGCCAACCCGCCGTCCATGGCCCATATCCATTGCGCCGAGAAGCTGGGCATCCCGTTGCACATGGTCTTTACCATGCCTTGGAGTCCAACTGGTACCTTTCCTCATCCGCTGGCCGCCATGAAGTACGACGGCGATACCGATGCCGCTGTCGCCAACTACTTTTCCTTTGCCGTCATGGAGCTCCTCACGTGGCAAGGGTTCGTATCACCTATCTCCTATCCTCTCTCTCCTACCCCCTCTCCATACTAACTGCTGCAGTCTTGGTGATCTCATAAACAAGTTCCGTACCCAAATCTTGCGCCTCGATCCCATCAGTCCCATGTGGGGATTCCAGCTCCTCCCCAGACTCAGAGTCAGGTACAGTTATCTCTGGTCTCAGTCGTTGATCCCAAAGCCTACCGACTGGGCTGCACACATCAACATCAACGGCTTCTCGTTTCTTCCCCTGGCCAGCTCCTACACCCCTCCGCCCGACCTGGTCGACTTCTTGGCCAAGGGTCCGCCTCCCATCTACATCGGATTTGGCTCCATTGTCGTCGACGACCCCCAAGCCCTGACCCAGTTGATCTTTGACGCTGTCCAATTGGCCGGCGTTCGAGCCATCGTCTCCAAGGGCTGGGGCGGTGTTGGTGGAGGAGACAAGGTTCCCGATAACGTCTACCTCATCGGTAACGTGCCTCACGACTGGCTTTTCCAACGCGTCAGCGCCGTCGTCCATCACGGAGGTGCCGGAACAACGGCTGCTGGAATTTCCGCCGGCGTTCCCACCGTCGTTGTTCCCTTCTTCGGCGATCAACCCTTCTGGGGCAAGATGGTTGCCACGGCCGGAGCTGGTCCGACGCCAGTTCCGTTCAAGGAGATGACGGCCGAGACCTTGTCCAAGAGCATCCAGTTTGCTCTCAAGCCCGAAGTCCGAGAGGCTGTCAAGGACATGGCCGACAGCATCGGCGAGGAGGATGGTGCGGGAGAAACGGCCAGGGACTTTCAAGAGAGACTTGGCGTTGAGACGATGCGGTGCGACCTGTGTCCCGACAAGCTCGCCATCTGGAAGCACAAGAAGACGGGTGCTCATCTGTCCGGGTTTGCGGTGGGTTGTCTCGTCGACAAGGGCCTCATCGAATCTCGCGACATCAAGCTGTTGCGTCACATGCATTGGTATGTCGACGAAGGCGCAGAGCATCCCATCATCGGCGTCGTTGCGGCGGCCTCGGGCTTCTTCACAACTCTGGCTACGGCAGGTAGTACATTTCGTCGGAGCTTGAAGAACATTCCCAGCGCAAAGCCTGACCCGGTCGCACCTATTCAACTGACGCCCCTAGAGGCGAAGGACACCGATCAAGCCACTCTCGCCCCGATCCCCGAAGGCGAGCAGATCACCTCAGCCGGCACCACGGACGCTGAGGGCGCTCAGGATGGCGACCAAGTGACCATTACCGAGGCGAGCAACCGGACCCGAGTCCGCGACGAGACTCCCCCTGACTTGCCTCCTCTCCACCTCACCCGCACCGAGATGGACGACTTTGCTCATAGAATGGCGGCCAAGTCCCTCCGCAGCGGTGAAAAGGTCGTTGACAAGGTCAGGCGGGCGCCCACGCTCCACGAACGCAACAAGACTGCTTGGAAGGCCCAGGAGCAAGGCCGCCACGGCAAGGCCTTTTACATCACGCGAGCTACGGCCCGATTTGCTACCGACGTGACCAAAGCCGGCCTCAAGGCCCCCGTCGCGCTGTTTTACAATGTTGCCAACGGCTTTCACAACTATCCCTCGTACAGTCTGAGCGCGACCGAGGTGAGGCAGCGAGACGAGATTACCGGTCTCGGGAGCGGCGTGCGCACGGCTGGAAAGGAGTTTGTCCTGGGATTCTACGAGGCATTCAGTGGCCTCGTGACGAAGCCGTACCGCGGGGCCAGAGCCGAGGGGGGGAAGGGGTTTGGAAAGGGGATTATGAATGGCGGTTTGGGATTTGTTTACAACCTGGGTGCTTGTAAGTTGACCAATTTCATCGAGTGCAGAAGGATACTGACCGTAACAGCAATTTTTAGTATACCCGGGTACACGCTCAAGGGTCTCGAGAAGGAATTCTCCAAGCACCACTTGACCAAGCTGAGGGCCGAGATTTTCCTCATCAGGTTGCGGCAGGGCATCCAGGACTATCGAGAGGCGTCTGAAGAGGAAAAGGAGACGGTGATTCTGAGGTGGAAGTCGAGCCGGGGCCCGTAAGCATGGCGAGTTGGATACGCCATTTAATTCCTCGACGTGATGGAGGCACATATCTCAATCTCATTTATTTCACTTGATCGCTACGCCTCCATTAGTCAGGCGACGATCTTTCATAATCCATTTAAAGATAATATTTAACCTCATCATCGCACTCTTCGTTGTAACGGTAATTGATATCAGCCTCGGGCACATCCGGCATCTTCTTGCGTGACGGCGGTTGCCATGCATTAGCATGTAGACTACTGAGAAGCGATGTCGCCAGGCCTGCATCACGGCTTACTTTTGACAAGGCTCCATGCGGAGTTATGCAGTTAGTCAGGCTTACTCATGTGAAATATCTCCGAGGCTTCATGTAGGTTGATGACCAAGAAGATGCTAGTGACTTTGTCAGCGCCATATTTGATGCTCTCGTCTCATTCCAGTTCTCATTCCCACCATCACCTCGCTCAGAGGCTAAACCGTTCGTGACAGCACCTATTGCAGCGGATGGCTATAGTAGTGTCATCAAGTGAAGCATTTCAAACTCTCTCGTCTTTTCGAACCGCAACACTATAACACTATAAACCTGTATCCGTACACATCCAATGATCATCGACCTATGCCCTCAACTGCAGCCGTGACTTTCAAAATGGCACTATCCAAATTCGAAGCCGCCTCCTTCAACCCGCTCTGAATCCTCCCCATGCCCTCCGCATAACCACTCGACTTGCGCCTCGCAGCACTCCCATTCACCCCCTCACTCACCCCTCCCTCCCTCACAGAACTACATCGCCCCACGCCATTCTCAACCTTCCTATCCTGCACCGTATACCCCGTATCAGACGCATCGACATACGCCTCCACGCCCTCCCCCCGACGCGGATACTCGGCCACGATGCTCTTGTGCAGATCGAGCGCTCGACACATGTCCTCGTGGGTAACGTCATTGAGGAAGACGCATTTGCCCATGGGACTGACGGGCACGGCGGCGCGGAGCTTGCCGTCGCGGGTTTTGAGGATGGCGGCGGTGGCTTCTTCGAGGAGGGCGTGGTCGAATTGGGCGTGGTCCATGGAGAGGCCGGCGCGGGAGAAGAGGGTTAGGAGTTGGGTGTGTTCTTCTTGGGTGATGAGGTTGCGCGTGCGGGATAGGGTTGCTGAGTAGGCCACTGCAGGTTGTCAGCTAACATGTATAGATGGGTTACATGTAGGGATGACTTACTGTCGATGGAGATGGCGTGGCCGTGTCTCAGGGGAGTCTCGGGAACCAACTCGTGCATGGGAGACCAGCTGTATTTGTTAGCGGGGAGAGACCAAGTGATGTGGTGAGACCAGGAAAACAAACTCACGTATGCCCATAAGCAATCACCCGATCCAGCATAATCTCATGCAAATTCGGCGTCTCCAACTTCAACATCTCATAAATCCCATTCCGACAAATCCTATCCGCTGCCTTCCTCAACTCCTCCCCCGCCCCATCACCCCTCCCAAACGCCGTGTCAATCAGACCCTCGCAGTGCTCGTTCAGCAACCGATACGTCTCGATGTCGGCGCACGACGAAATCTTGATGAGCTCGGCGAAGCCGTTGCGGATCTGGGACACGGGCAGGGTGCGCAGGAAGGTGAAGTCTAGGAAGGTGTGGGCGGGCGCGTGGTAGGCGCCCAGGCGGTTCTTGTAGTTGCCGTAGTTGACGGCGACTTTGATGGAGACGGAGGCGTCGATGAGGCCGATGACGGTTGTTGGGACGCGGATGTAGTTTGTGCTGCGGCGGTAGGCGGCACATGCGAAGCTGAGAAGTTAGATATGCCGATGTTCAACATGAAGGACTTGGAACATACCCTGCTACATCAGTCACCAAACCCCCTCCAACCACGAGAACGGGCTCCTTTCGGTACACCCCAAACTCGGTCATGGAATCAACAATTCCCATCAGCGTATCCATGGTCTTTGCCTTTTCCCCAATCATGGTCTTGTGCACCTTGAGATCGATGCCGTGATGGTCGCAGTAGGCCTGCAGCTGCTTCCCGTAGAGGTTGAAGATGTTGAGGTCCATGATGGCCAGGCACCGCTTCCAGCGCTCGTAGCACCGGGCCAGTTGCGGGTTCTCGAGGTTGAAGACGCCGTCGAGGAACTCAAAGTCGTATTCGATCTTTTCGTAGCCGCACACGGAGAAGCCCTCCGGGGTGGCCTGGACGGTTGCCTTCATGTCTGACATGGTGGTGCAAGTTGAATGCACGAGGCGGGAGTTGAATGAAAAGAAAGATGTTTTCAGGGATGATCTTTTGCAAGTGATCGTTTGTACCAGGGATACTCCGTTTCTGAGTTTGTAATGTCCTTGAGGTCCAAGGATATATACCCGTACCGTCTAGCTGCGAAAGGACGACCCGAATCACATGCGATTCTGTTCCTCTCATCACGCAACCGGTCTGGCGCGTTGGACGTTACCGTTTGAACGGGTTGATGCGGTTTTGTCGAGTGTCGTGCTCATGTCTCGGTCCGGTACTCATACCTTGGATCTGGACGTTGCTGCCGTGTGCCCAAGGTCGCAGTACCTCGAGATTCTGATGGCTTTGTTTTGTCAACATCATGATGTCTTGACTTGAAGTTCTCATCGTATATCGACTACAACTTCCGCGCATCCGCATCGTGCTCAGACTAGCCTCAAAAGGGTTTCTAGGGTGAAATAAGCAACAGCGGCTCTTTGCAGGGAGAGAGTGTTGATCCGTCTTGTAGTCGTCACAGACGTGACTACGTATTCAAGGGTCCGTACCTAGCCTTTACATACCATAATGCAGCACATGTAAAGAGATGAGAAGACCTTCCTAAAATTAAAGCCGCGGGTATCTTCGCTTGCCAGATCTCGTCCGTTCCCGCACGGCGACTGCCGGCTTCCGTCGTTCCCAGCCCGGGCCGCAGCTGAAGCGGAAGGCGCTTCTGATTCATGACGCCATGAATGCTTAGATGATGGCGTCGATGAGTACTAGATGGGGATCTGTCCGTTGTACTGTCGTGTTGCTGCGTGAATCTTGCGTCTTTCTTGTATGCAGGTTAACATGATGATACATGTGGTACTTGAACACTAATCATTGACGGATACATCTCTACTACAACCTGTTCATATTCTTGCCATAAAAGGATGCAGAGAGGCGAAACTCTTCTCAGCAAGACCTTCCAGGAATATACTGCGGCAGAACCTTGTACCATTCACAATGCCCACCCTGGAAATATACTGCAAATCGCACAAATCAGTACCGTTCGCAACGTCCACGCCAAGCGAGCGGTACGCCACCCAAGAGGACGTCTACTTTAACGATGGCCGTGAATCCGAGCTTCTACAGTTCGTACTGACCCAAAAGAACGTGGAAGAGCTCCGAGGATCACCAGAGCGAGTACTCCAGGCCATTGATGAATTCGGGAGCAAGAGATACCTGATGAACGTGGGCAAGGCAAAGGGGAAAATTATTACAGATCTCATCGCCCAGCATAAACCCAAAATAATGGTAAGCAAATCCATGCCACGTGGGTAAGGCGGCTCATCTAATCATCTTCCAGGTCGAACTAGGAAGTTACGTCGGCTACTCGGCCATTCTCTTCGGCGACGCCATGAGAAAGGCTGGCGGCCGCCGATACTGGAGCCTCGAGGCCAACGAGGAATTTGCAGCCATCACCAGTTCTCTCGTTGAACTGGCGGGCCTAGGTGACATTGTCAAGGTCATGGTCGGGCCGAGCCAGGAATCCCTCCGCAAGTTGCACGACATGCACGTCGACGACAAGTTCTGGAGGATCGAGTGCTTGTTCCTGGACCACATCAAGTCCGCCTACCTGCCCGATCTCAAGCTGTGCGAGGATTTGGGCATGGTCGGGTCCGGGACGCTGCTTGTGGCGGATAATGTCATTAAGCCGGGAAATCCGCCGTACCTGGAGTATGTGCGCAGTGGTATCGAGGAGAAGCGTGAGAGGTTTAAGGAGCACGAAGGGGAGGGAGCTCGAGGGGATCCGGAGCTGGTGTACAGGAGTAAGCTGTTCGAAAGCTTCGAGCCTACTGGTATTCCGGTAAGTTGTTGTTTGCGTTGAGGCGATGACGGTCAGACTGAGGACTAATTTCACGGATAGGATGGAGTTGAAGTGACGGAGTGCTTCGGGCCGCACTGGTGATGAATAAATACTTGCATGGTGATGAATTCGAATTGAAACATTCTTCTGCTCAATCTCGACATGTTATAGTGTGGTATGCGTGAAGTTAGAATAGATGACACGACCTGGGGTTATACGAGACCTTGACTCATCCCGGAATCTGCTGCTGTGTGAGCTATGAGATCAAACTAAATGCGGTTCGGAGCCGATGGGTACGTATCCAAAGTCTACAAAGTCAATTACGTCTTCGAGTCTGGCCACCTTCTGTGGGGAGACAGTCTCAGAACGTACCTTACTGTCGGCTCTCACTCATTACCATCTTTTCTTTGTATTCCATAGCCAAACTGGCTTCAATCTCTCCCATTGCCATCTCATGTGATTCGCCACCTCACCATGTGGCACTCCTTCAAGAACTTCTCCTTGCTGGTAGTCAGCTTCTTGTTCCTCCCGATCAACACGACCATTGTCGTCTTGGCATATGTCTACCAAAAGGTAGCCAAAGATGGGCGTCAGAAGAGTTGCGAAGATGAATCGAACAGGGCGACGGTGCTCATAACCGGCATGAACATGACCAAGGGCCTTTCCCTTGCGCGCATGTTCCATGGCCGCGGGCATCGAGTCATTGGAGCTGATTGTCACTGGCTGTCGATTGGGCGTGTGTCGTGTGCTGTCGACAAGTTCTATACCCTTCCTTCACCGAGGGGTGATCTCGGTGTAAGTAAGTACTCGGATGCGTTTCGAGACATCGTCAAGAAAGAGGACGTGGATCTATGGATCTCAGTCTCGGACGTCAATACCGCTCTTGAGGATGCTCTGGTGAAGAAGGCAGTCGAGGAAGCGACCGGCATCAAATGCATCCAGCCCGACGCAGACAGTATTGCGAAGCTACAGGAGAAAGACGCCTTTATAGACTTCACCAAGAGCATAGGTCTGCAAGTCCCCATCACGGAGTCTGTCGCCAGCATGGAAGACATTATTTCCTTCCTCAACAACCACGGCGGCCTGGTTCGAACCGCCGCCTCGGACATCTTCATTCTCAAACCAAATGGTGTTGACGATGTCGCGCGTTTCGACAGGCCATTCCTACCAAGAGTCTCGAGAGCAAAGACGCTTGCTCGCATCGACAGGATTCCATTCACGTCGCCAAAGGGCACCTACATCATGCAAGAGTTCATCAGCGGAAAGGAATACTGCACTCACGCCTTGGTGATTCGCGGCCATGTCCGCGCGTTTGTCGCGTGTGAGTCCGCAGAGGTGCTGCTTCACTATGAGGCGCTCCCTCCCGACTCGCCTCTCACCCGGGGCATGTTGGAGTTCACGACAAAGCAAGCGAATGCACTTGGGCCAGCCTACACTGGACATTTGAGCTTCGACTTTCTGGCGAAAGACGCGAATCCCGATGACAAAGAGCCATTTCTCTTGCCCATCGAGTGCAACCCTCGCGTTCACACGGCGACCATGCTCTTTGAGAACACGCCTCAGCTGGTCGACGAATACCTTTCAATTCTTTCAGTCCCTTCAAAAGAAGCCATGTCTCAGCCGCCTCTGTTCCCGCGGAACCCAGGTCGTTACCACTGGATCGCTCAAGACTTCGTCGACATGGTTCTCTCACCAGGATATGCCTTTCTCCGTGGAGAAATACGCATGTTCGCATTAATAGCCTCTTGGTATGAGTTCGTTCAAAAGGCGGCATTTGATCAGGATGGAACATTTGCTGTATGGGATCCGTGGCCGTTTTGGTGGATGTGTCACGTCTTTTGGCCGGTTCGGTTTGCGATGAATTTGAGATGGAATCAGATAAATATTAGCACTGGCAAAATGTTTATGGGGAAGTGATTAATAGGCAGTGCGTTGCTCGTCTTTATTCGCTTAATTCTTTCAGCTCAGGCAGATTAGACAATTCTTGGGCAAATCCCCCACGGGTTGCCTCGTAAATATCGCTCTCCCAGTGTCAAATGTGATGATAAAGCTACTTGATTGTGTGTTCGTCAAGCTCCCGCGGCAGTCAGGCACTCACAAATGTGCTGAATGTGGTGGCGATGTGCAGCAGCCAGTGGGCACACGCGGCACTTCCACCGAACTACTGCACCACCATCAGACACTCGGTTGGAGAGTGGCTTGAAAGGCGTCTTTTTCAACTGTGATGAGAAGTCATTTGTGACCAGGTTCCGAGTTGTTCTCGTCTACACAATGTAATGTGACCTTGAGGTAGTCCAAATACCAGACACGTTGGATGAATGAGAACAACTGAGATGATCCCGCCCGGGCCGACGACATTCCAGTGAAGTTGACCCCAATTTTGAAAGAGCCCTGAAGCCCGCCTGAAGAATCCTGACCACGCTAAAGAACTGGGCGCTTGCGAGATGCCTCACCACACTAACCATGGCTGTGAGGACAGGTTGAAAGCCTTCAATCAGCCTGGCGATATCACTCTTGGTGTGAAATATTATATAGCTTAATCTGTGTACTCGCATCTGTGTGTAATTTGACTCGATGTGACATGCGCACCCTCATTTCCACCTCATCGAGCTCTTCACAATGAGACACATCCAAGCCTGGCTAGGCCTCGGCCTGCTACTGCAAGCTGCAACCGCTTGCACAACCACGTCATTCAATTCAACTTACAAAGACTACCCCGATTGCGCTGCCTCGTGTCTTGCCTGCACAGACAGCAGCTACTCGCGCAACTTTGCCAACAACTGCGACTTTGAGTCTGGAGACTGTTGCACAAGCAAATACCACACCGTCATCGCCGAGACGTGGTCGTGCGTGGGGACGAACTGCGGCGACAAGGTGTCGCAAGAAGCTTTCAGCACATTTGTGCAGTTCTGCAAGGACAAGAAGCATGAGTTGCAGGAAGCCGACGTTCCGCAGGGGTATGGCCTGAACGAGTCTGAAGGTACCGAAGAAAACACCAGCATGAACTCACACTGTAGCTGACACGACGCAGACAACTCCAAGAAGAAGCCCGTCCTCAGCACCGGTCAAATTGTCGGCATCTCCATCGGAGCCGTCACATGCGTGGCCGCCGTAATCGGACTCATTCTGCGATGGCGTCACTACCGACGCAAGAAGAATCTCCCCGCCGGCACGTCGAGCGAGGCCAACAGCAACATGCAGCTCATTCACCAGGTGCAGCCCATGGAAGTCGGGGCCGTGGCGCAAGCCTTTTGCGGCAACGGCGACGTGAGCTTGACGTACACGAGGAATACCTCGACGGTGAGCTTGACTCATGGGCGGGTGAAGACGACGGAGAAGTATGAGATTACGAGGAACAGGGGGGAGATGAACTTTCGTCGAGTTGAGGATATTGAGGAGGAGGTTGACTGAGAGGAGAGGACCAAATGTTGTTGACTTTGCTTGCACGTTCACAATGTGGTTTAGAGAAATAGCGACTGAATTAAAGATGAGAAAAGTGGTTTCATTGTGGTTTCATCGTCGAGAGAGTGAGCATCTCTGATGCGTCGTGAATGTGATGCCGCGGATTGCTAAGAACGGCATCTCATTTTTGTGACTTTTGAAGGCGCATTTGTGGTCTGCGTATGCAAGGAAGTGTTGCACAGAACACACACATGTGAAAAAATTTCTGCTTATCGCGCAAGTGCGCAGCGCGCAACAAACAACAAGGAAATAAATGCCTTGTAACATACCTATAGGCTATTTGGGCCTCAAGTGAGGCGCCAATGAGGCGGCGCAAGGTGAACAGGTTCAAAAGGCAAACTGCACACTTGTGCGGGAACTTGTGGCGTCGACACAACTGAGACAACACAAGTGTGTTCTCATAACAATTTCTCGAGCTTCTTGTTCGCCAAGTCGGGGCGATTGAGCACCTGCAGCAAACCTACCCTAGGTAAAACCACCATTGGTTCCCAGGAACTCGAGGCAAACTCACTCAAAGACATCCCAATACTACTCCTAGTGAAGCATTTGCACCCTAGCAAGAACCAGACCGCCTCTTCATTCAAGCAGTCTATCCGTACCCGTATTTGCGTCCTATTCGTGGAGTAATACTCAGGCCACAACTGGTACTAGACTCAAGCAGGCAGTACACGGGGCATCTTGCATAGATCAACCGGTAATAAGTCCTCATGCCCTTGCTCTGCACATTGTGATTCCCTATCCAGTTTAACACATTCGAGATCCCGGCCGCATGCACCTATGCCTCAGGCTATTGCGTATCAGATCCTCCTTGACAATTGACATTGTTTCTCCTTTCCCCATGCCTCAACCATCTCAACTCGGCAACCACCATGCTGCTAATCGTCCTAGCAGCCTGGGTCAGTCTCTCACTCGCCACAGACTCAAACACCACTCAAGGCTGGCAATTTGACGATGACAGCCGCTCGAGCTGGGACATCTTGTGGAGTTGCTTGTCCACAACTCTCGCATGCACCTGGACGGCCCTGCACCTCGACGTGCCCCCGCGCAACAAGTCTCTCTTCCGGGCCGGTGTGAGGAAGTTCTGGCAGTTCTTCGTCGCTCTCATAGCGCCGGAGCTGACGGCCTGGTTTGCCGCCCAGGGACTATGGCTGGCCAGATCGACGGCTGCTCGCTGCAATGCGGCTCAGGCGGCGAGGGATCAACAGACGAAGGAGCCAAGTTCGATGCTTTTCCAGCGGGCGCATGCCTTGGAAAAGGCTGGAGAGGAAGAGACCATGCTCGATCCTGTTAACACGAAATGGACACTCGCCCAGGCCTACTGCATCACCATGGGCGGCGTGGCCTTGCAAACCGTCGACGAGTGGACGTACATAATCGAGCAGAGAAACGTCCACGTCCTGGTCGCAGCCGGCATCGTCCGGTGCTCCGACTTTCGAGATCGCGAAGTCCAGGACCGAGCCAAAGCTGATTCCCTAGCAAAAGGCTTCACTGTTCTTCAGAGTCTCTGGACTCTCATCAACATCATCTCACGAGCGGCATACGACCTGCCCATTTCGCCCATCGAGCTCTCAGCGGCGGCCTACGTGGCTTGCGGCCTGTTCACTTATGCCTTTTGGTGGCACAAGCCCAAGGACATGAGCACGCCAATCACAATCAACCTGCGATGGACGCGCGACGAGCTGCCCGAGGAGCTCCGCGTCATGACTGATGCGCGTCCGCAGAACTGGGTGCATCTTCGGGCCATTTCCCCCGAAGAAAACATCTTTTCTCTGCCGGGAATAACGAGGAACTGGTTTCGCAAGGTGTTGAAGGAGGAGCACTCGCAGGCACCGCTGGGAGACGATGTGATCAATCCTACCTTGCGGGAGGAAATGGCGCTGGACCTTTTTGCTATTGTTTCCACCTTTGTCTTTTGCGGCATACACGTCGCTGCGTAAGTCTCCAGCAGATGAAGGCTCCAACGTTTTATATTGACTTAGACCAGATGGAACTTTGCCTTTCCAACTCGAGCCGAACGCATCGCGTGGCGCGTCTTTGCACTCACGGGACCTGCTACGGCTCTCAGCACGTACGTACGCGGCAATCTGCCGCTCCTTGTGAGGTTGTTGGCCGAGAGATTCGCGATGCCGCCTGCTCTGGAGAAATGGGCAGACCCTACTCGTCCATTATCGAAGCTCAATGTGAATATTTCGGCAGTGACGGAGCTGCTTTATGCCATTTCTCGCTTTGGCGTTTTGGCGCTCACGATATCGTCGTTGCGCGCACTTCCGGCAGGTTCTTATGTATCTGTTAGTTCTGTAGCATCGATACCCCATATATGAGAAATCTTTTTGCATTGCATCTTCACCAGCGATGTAAGGTGGTGGCTTCGTTTTATCACGCCGCCTTGATTGGGATATTGATAGACCCCCGCGGGTTGTCAACTTCTGAATAGTATGATTGTATACACGGTTCCTATCTTCCCATCAACACATCCAGCACTGAATACGGATCCTAGGACTTCTCTTCTAACCTGGCCAACCACCACCACTCTCAGGCATAGGCTCCTGGTTTAACCTTAATGCTGTCCGTAGTCATCCTCTTCGTACCCAGGAATCTCGTCATGGTAACACAGGTCGTTCCCGTCGTCGGTGGCATCCTTGCAAGGGTTGCAAAGACCTGTCCACAGGAGGCCGCCGAGCTGGGCATCCATGCAAATGAAGTAGTTGTTGTCAATATCACTGTTGTCGTGCAAGATGACGTTGTCGAGAGTTTCCTCGGTCCATCCTAGAACAGTGTTAACACGTCACGTATGAACAAGGTTAGGGAAGGAGAGACTGCTCGCCTATCTTGAGCAGGTTTCTGCCGCAGTACCCCTTGCCGAATTTGCAACCAGTTGTCGCGACAAGAGGAAGCGCAGCGGCCAGAGCAGCCATGGGGAGGGAGATCTTGACCATGTTGAAGATTGGTCGAAGTCAAGGCAGATGTTAGAGTTAAGGGTGCAATGTGAATTGATTGTGATGGTTGGGAGTGCGGATGTCAAATGGTCAAGTAGCTCTAGGTTTATATAGAACTGTGAACACCAGCCGCGTAGGAGGAGATGAGCACAGCAAAATGTCCAATCCAACAAGAACCCTGGAATCTAAATGTCGATTCCGCTCGAGAAAGGAACACTCTGCCCAATTTTTCCACAATCGGGTATAGCAGATGACTCGGGCCGTAAATCTTCGGCGGATGGCAGTGCCGGTAGGATCGCCTGTACATGCATGTCAGCCAAAGTTCAGACCCAACAAGCATTAAACACGCTACACGTCTTGTTTCCCAACCCGAATCTCAACGCAACCTATTGCCGCTTTAGTGGCTTGAGATCCGGCGCTAATCAGCCTGGGCTCACTTAGCGCTCACCTGACGCTCACCCTGCTCTTAGAGCTCACTGAGGCGTGGCATTAACTAACTGAGTGGCCTGAGGGAGGAATATTGCATCTTGAGTTAGAGTATTGTTGAATTGGACCATGTACACAGCCTTGTGCACAGGAAGTCATGTGACTATTGGTGCCGAGTCGGCGATGATTCGGCGAGGCTAGGCCGGATTGAGAAGGGAAAAGGTGGAGCCTTTCGGGCACGAAAAGGCGGGAAATCGGACCTTTGAACAGACACAATACACACACATCTTTGAGGTCATCCTATGTGCACATCGAGCTGTTCGACAATTAACGGTCAGATACGTGCAATATATTTGCCAATTGAACGCCTATCGGAGACGAATCGTCAACCGTTCGCTACGATGACCACTACTTCAACTATCAAGCTCGCGACTAGCGAAGACTGGATCTCTTGGTATCCAGCCCTCAAGACGAAGGCTAAGAACCAGGACCTCTGGGAGTATATCGATCCATTAGCAACAGAGAAGCCTTCCCTATCTACAATAGCCCTAATACCTCCCGATATTACCACGTTCCGCAAGCGAAAGGCCGCCGAAGCCGCTGCAGATGCGGCGGAAGAAGATCCTCGTAGGGGACCTGGAGAAGATGCAGCTGTCTCTGCCTCGCAGGTCGACGAGCTCACGGCGAAGGTCTCCAGCTATACAACGCTATGTGGACCAACTATGAGCACCTCGAGAAGAAGCACGCCTCGTTTAAGAAGACGATAACTATACAGGATTGGATCCTCGAGACCGTCTCGAAACCTCTGGCTCGCCACTGTTGCTCCCCAGAGAAGTCACTTGCCGAGTGGGTAGAGGCCCTATATAGCCGCTTCCGACTTGCCCAAGCCGAGCGCACACAGACAGCTCGTCGGGCCTACCGCGATCTCCCCACTACACCGAGACAGCGCCGAATCACAACCTATAAGGCTACGAACGAGTGGCTTGCCCTCTGGGAAAACGCACTCTATTGTGTAGGCGAAAAGGATATTGCCCACGACACAACACCGCTGGGACCCAATTTGCATGTTTGCTCGCACCTCTTCTGTGTAGTTGCTCTCCTCGTCTTCACCTCGAACGAATCAAATGACGAGACCTTAAGCCCACCGTATAACAAACAAATATTTCTTCTGAAGATTGGACCATTCAATCGTCCCTCTTTGTCGAGTTCCGCAACACCTGATTGCGCTTGATCTGTGAGGGTTGTACAGGCTTTCTCTTTGCGCGAAGGCGAGTACGGCCCTGTCTTCTGTTGGAGGACTGTCGCCGCTCGTGAAAGCCTTGCACCGATCGCAGTCAACTTACTCCGCTGGTCGTCTGACCGAGGGATGTCACCCAAAATCTAGATCCAGGTTTCTGCTGGCTGTTGACAGAAAGGCATGTTGGTGCTTGGGCCCTATCTCGATGTTCATCATGTAGAAGAATTCGACAATAGCAAGCATATCGTCACCTCCCGCCTGATCTCCTCTATTCACCCAGCCTATCAGCAAATATAAGAATATCCTCCTTCCCCCTTTCAGACCAACTAAGCAGCCCATACTCCAATTAACCGGGCTATGGTTATCCCTGACTCTATTTATATGAACTGAGATCACTTGCTGGGATAATCCCATCTTGGTTAAAGCTATCCTTTAAACGGAGAAGCTTATGCGACCACCTCGCTGGCAATATTAGATTCAATAATCCCATTCCTTAGTGGAGTGTGAATATGCAAGAAGAGAGGAGATCCATCTTGAGGTCAAAGAATGCACCATACTGTCTGGCCTTCTTCATCCGACAGCCTCACTGTTCTCGTGGAAGGTGCTAATAAGCTTACTGGACGGGCATGGGGTCTGTTCTGATCGACCAGGGCCAATTCCATGCACTCATGTACATGCAAGTAACGGATAACTGACGTGTCCCTGGCTATGCTTTGGAGTAAGTGTGTGTTCATACCTTTTGTGGTTGAGATGCGTCCGTCGAATGGGTAGTCTCCTACAGCATGATCGAGAGTCTGGGTTGAAGGCCCGTTATGTAACCCAATGATATCGTAGAACGACTGACGTGTGAGTCTCCTGAACGTGATGATAAATAGCCCACGTAAGCTTCCTGAATCAACAGAGCAGGGAGGCTCAAGCACAAGTACGCTTACTGTCTTTCCCCGCGCAGTATGATCTAACTTCTCAATTCTATCACACTTGAATCCCTCACTTCGGACCGTTATTTCAGTTGACCCACGAGTCAGACACATGCACCCCTTACTAGATAGGACCCTCAGAGGTACCAATCTCCTCTACGATTACATCAAAGGCGCGCTAAGTTAAGCGATTCCACCACGGTCAGAGACTCTATAATACTGGACTGGACATAAAAAAATGTAGGAAAGTAGTTATCTAATGACAATTATGCCTGCTTCTCCATTAACGTACCATTCGCTGGACGCCTGATTACCAGAATCCTCGAAGAACTCGGAATGCTCTACCTCGAAAATACCCCATCGCTGATAGTAGCCCCTAGACTGCCCCCCCTCATGCGACAAAACAAGGCCTAATTCGCAAGAGTATCCCGCAGCTCGAGATGTGTTCATGTATGACACGAGAGGCAGGCACAAAAGCCCCGATTCAATGTTTGTGACACTCCCCCTTGGTGCTCTCTCGTCTGGAATGCAACGTGCAACCGGAATGGTGCAATTTGAGCCCCGTTTTTCCAGAGAGAATCTCTCCAAGTCTCTCCTGAACACAACACTGAGATTGGGGAAGAGTTTTCCCTGGAGTCGAAGGTAACCCCCTGTAACTCTGCCCCATTGACTGTTCCCCATCATTGTCTGAATATTGACGTCGACGACTGTAACCCTGTTTAACATAACTCTACCGAGGACATAGTTCACGGGGCAATCCATGGAAGCCCATGACCATGACGGGGCTCGGTATGTCAAGGATCGACGCCTAGGATACTTGTATGCACTGGCCTCCCAGAGAAGATCACTGAGCAAAGTGGGCTTCCACAGCCCAGCGAGGTAATCTCCGCCTCCTTGTTGCGCGAAAAGGATGGCGAGCCCGCTAATTGCGACCAGCTGATCCTGTTCAAATGTTATATTCTGTCTTGAATACAGCATAACCAGGTTGTGCCAGGCAAGACTAAGCTGCATTGTAAGGCTCTTGCCTAGTCGGCTATCGTCCTTGCCGATTAGAGCCTGCGTCTTCAGTTTGCTATCCAGACTGGGCAGCTCGAAGGTCATCGGTGGCTTATCGAAATACTCGACAGGATAGCCTGAAGGGAACTCGTCACAGGCTCGCTTACACCTACACTCCCAGAAGAGCTGCGTCTTGGAGAAAGCAAGCGTGCGGGGTGATAACATGCGCTCCTGCACTACCCAGGCGCGCGTGTTGAGCTTGGTGGATTCGAACTCGGCATTCCAGAGATTTTGGTCGTATAATTGATACCGTAATATCGATACCCCATCCCGGCTCGCCACCGACAACAAACAGGGGCCTAAGTAGGACGATGGTCGATTTTGGAACAATCCACCCACACAGTCGTTGGATGCAGCCGCCGCAATATTCAGCATGCTTCCGCCATAAACATATGTCATTAGAGACGACTCGGTATCCCAGTCCATCTTCGAGTCTTGAATGATGCATAGGGAGTCTATCCAAAGATACTGGATTCCCAACATTCGAACTGTATGAACAGCGTCCTGGAAAGACTTTGGCAGGTCTCCTAAGGGGATCCCATGTACAAGCGTATGCAGGTTGCTCTGTAGCAGTTTGAGAGGCTGTATATCGCCCCAGCAATGACTTAATGCGGCATATCGCACGGGTGTTTGCCGGCCCTTGGTCTCTTCGAGTTTAATCATGTCGGGGAACGGAGACCTCAATCCAGCGTTGAGCAGTCGGTGTGGGACCCAGTCTCTGGGAGTGTTGACTTGGTTGCAGTTGTCATGCTCCAGCATGCATTCGCGCAACCACTTGGCCGCCCTCGTGAAACTAGGTTCCGAACCCGTGTTATGATCATCAAATGAGGCTTTTGCTGCGGACCCATCTGTCACGCGCCACATGCGGAATTCGACCTGCAATTCCAAGATAGAAACAGCCAAGAAGGTTCTTTCCCAATCTTCCGGTGAGATTATGTTCGAATTCCCGTACGGCCTTGCGAACCAGCGGAACGTAGCCCGTTGGCCGTTTGCGTTGGCGAGTGAGAGCAGATCTGGCTGGAGGGACTTGAACTTATTCACTATAGCTTGACAGAGCCGGCAGCCTGTGTCAGCGGCACCCATAACTTTGGCGACGAGTCTCTTGTCATCCGTGCCGCCAAAGACTTCTGCGTAGTTGCACTGTACGAAGTCTCTGCAGTCCTCACAAACTGTGGTATCCATGATAGCTGCTGAGGTGACTACCTTAGTATCCATCAGGTTCCACTTTGGAGAATAGCACAACGCAGGTGAACGCAGAAGTTTGACTGGGAATTGCTTTCAGGGAATAAAGTCTCAGGGAATAAAGTAAGAAGGCAGGGTGTCTTCTCGGAGCGATCCACAACGTTGCAATCTCGTGAGGAACAGTCAATCATAACGAGGCTGCACTGTTAAAGGGGTGAGCAGAAATCATGCGGGCCGATGGGGGGGCTGATGAGTACTGAGCCGAGGTTGAGCCGGAGAGTGAAGGAGGTTACAAAAGCGGCTACCCGTGCCGATTCATGTGTTGTTTGAGTTTCGTCTCATAATACCAGACGATCTTAAGCACGTGGATAGATGGTTCAAGTACAGGGCGGGCGTTCCGAGTGTGTGCAGATCTGTGAAGTGTCACAGCACTCTTCGTAGGCCAGAAGAATGGACATTAAATCGGCTAGTTCCGCTTCTAATCAAGTGATCTCAGCATTGACTGCCAAGTTTCTTTGAATAATGCCCTCCGTGGGAATCCGGGCGCGCTAGCTGTCCAATATCTGATGTCATGATGTCTGTGTTCTTGCTGTGGATGCGGGATTTTCCTGTTATTTACCCCGACTTCCTTAGTCAGCCTGGCTGGACCTTCCCCTTCCGTCTGACAGCATGATAGTGTTGTTAAATCAAGGATCAGAACAAGAAGAATCGACGAAGCAGTCTAGCGTTTTTTGCTTGCGCCGTTGTTCTCTCATTGGGTACTCCGTACTTAATAGTACGGAAAGTGGACTGGTACATTGGAGCGGCGGGACCAGTACTGGCCGTATCAGGACAAGCTGTACCAGTCATAACCGTACCGGGACGGACTGTACTAATACTCAGGAAATGCCGGACCAGTACGGGGAATGTTTTCCCCTTTTCGGTGTCTATATGGGTTCTTTGCGTCCCTATGTCTGTCTGTGGAGGTGGGGGCGACCACCCTGCTTAGGCGCTACTCAGTCGCTACTCAGTTGCTCAGGCACCACTCAGGCATGACTCAGGTTAAAGCGGCAACAGCTCCAGCTCACGCACGACAAAGGAAACTTTCAATGTCGAGATTCGTATTTTACAATTGACTGTTTCGCATACGAATTCCCCATCATCTCCGAGTTGTATAATTACCGCCTGCTTAAGACGTTGGAGGAGGCGTCAACTGGCAGTACATTAGACTATCCGCATTCCCACGGACCGACAGCACTGTTTGGAGATGGGGCAAAACATGATAACATCCATTTGGATAACTATTATATTCAAGGCCGTATGAACTTTTCGTATAGTATACTACTAACCCACGGCCGAGCGGATGAGAGAGATCAGTGCGTGTTCGTTTTCGTGTTCAAGTTAATAGTTGGGATGAGGGACGCGCTCGTGTTGGCTCAACGGTCGGGGTTTGGGCATTGCCCATGCATTGCCCGGCCAGCCTCATCCAAAAACAACGATAATGCAAGGTGCCCGATTTATGAATCACACTCAACCATAAAAGAAACTCTTTTCCCCGGGTCGAGTCCCTTGCTAGCCGAGTTGCAGAACGACGCTGCAAATGTCCGACCAACAGCCCTTCTCATGCCGCTGTCTCCGGCGCAAGGAGGAAAAGGCGGACCCTTGGCATTTTGCTTCTTTGGACGTTGGCGCATTATAACGGGTGTATTTCCAATGCTATTGAAGGCGGAGAAGACGGGTGGGTGAGCATTAGACAACATGAAGAGTCGCGAGGTAGGAAATAGACTTGACTCCTTGAGAAGGAAGCATCGTAAACAGGTCCATTTCGCCGGCTATGCTACACCCTCCATTTACAGTTGACCAAGTATAACACAATAATCATCCTCATGCGTGACTTTTTATCACCTTCGCTCCTCCACTTGCATCTGTCCATGAGACTCTCAGACAAGCTCTCATATGCGCCCTTGTTACCGTCTGTCCAGTGTGTATTCTGTATTTGACTTGGTTAAACGATATGTAAGCATTCTCATCGCTCTCAGAGCTGTTGTGCCAGTGAGGCGGTTTGCAAGGTACACATATGGCCCTGTGCATATGCGGGCTGCGTGCGGGTTAAACCGACAGGAGAGAGGAAGATTCAGAGGAGGAAATCATCGGTTTCGGGGTTGTGTGAACTCTACAAGACAAAATCCAAACATGAGCCCAGTCGCGGTCCGCTTACTAAGAATATCAGGAGGGGGCTCGGGAAGCGAGTAATTTGAAGGATCAAACTGCACTGCCCCAGCACTGAATCCTACGAATAGGGGTACAAACCTTCTCAGCCGAGACGTCCCCCATTTTCTCTTTTCGTGTCATTCTTCAAGGCACGTGTGCGAACATTCAGTCCATTTAAATCGCAATAATGCATGTCCATGACGAAATAATGGCAAAAAAAGAGGGTAGGTGCTCAGCGATAGAGGAAAATGACACGACATATTACTGACTACACAATAGACACCTTGCATTTACCACCTCCGAAGCCACTTCTGAGTCGTCATTTGTTAGTGCTTGTTGCGATGGCCTGCCTATCTATGAGTTGGCAGGCCATCACTTTCGTCTATAGCGACCGCTGGGAGGGTTGGAGCAAAGCATCAGTCACGGACAAAATGAAAGTCTCCAACCCGTTCATCGCTGCTGCTGTTCTCGCAGTGACGGCGTGGATATACAGACGGGTGGCACGTGTTACTTGATATGGAGGAACAGGGACATGTCACTAGATTCCTGGGTTGGACTTTAGGTGTTTTCATCATTGAATGCATTTTCATTTCGCTGCTACTCTGAATCCCGAAAAATACCCAATTGTTCCAACTTTTCCATCCCAGCGTAACCAATACATGACTCAAGAAGCAGAGCATGCAACAGTTGTCGTGACAGATGGCGTAGCCGCCGTGACAGTCGTCGTGTAGATGACGACTGGCCCAACACCGATTGGGATGTACGACACCGAAACCGCATCGCAGCCACCGCAGTCAATGGTGGCTGTCTGTGTCGAGGTTGAAGTCCAGACGGTCTTGGTTGGACCGGACGTCATGTGTGGCAGCAGGTGCACAGTGGTAGTGCAGGTGTCGCTGGGTTTGATGTCAGTACAAGTCTTGCTGTGTATTCTCTGGGACACCTACCGGACTTCATTGTGGGAGTTCTGAAAATCCGTGGGCAAAACGCTGGCCGAGATGAGGCCAAGGAGGGGAGCCAGGGCGGCGAGCGTAAAGTGAGTCTGGAAGTGCATCTTGTTGGTGAGTGTTTGGTGTGTGTTTGGTTTGTGGGTTGGTTCAATTGCAGATTGAGGATGTTTGTGATTTGGTTTGTTTTGTTTATGTGTGAGTGAAGGACGCAAGTTATTCTCCAGGAATCGAGCTGGGAAGCCAGTTATTTAAGGAAGCTGTGAGTCCCATTAACTCTAAAACGCTGGAAGTTGCCCTCCTCCGTCATATATCGATCGGAACTCGGCACTGGGAATAAATTAGATCGTCGTGAGGTGGTATGAGTGAGCTCACAAGTCCCTCGTATTGCAAAGTGCTGTACGGTCCATCCTCTGGCCCCCATTTATGTGATTACGTGCTTTAGGGCCACCACATTCTTTGTCGTGCATCATGACTGCAGGGAATTTTCATTCAATGTGTACCGCTGAGCGAGTCACAGGCCGCGTGGAAGATCGACGCTGTCATACTCAACTTTCGCACGGATAGTGAGGGTTCGTGAATTCTGGTTGACCAGCCAACGAAAGTCCAAAGCTTAGGTTTGAGAGAATGGAATAGAATCTTGTAGTCTCTGCCGGAGAGTCTTCTCGCGATCTTGGAGCCATATCTATGACATGATAAATATTATATTCATCGGAATTGGCCAGTAATGGACCCAATTTGTGTCACTCGGTGAACAACATGACAAGAGGCGCTGATTCTCTCATTGACTCCCAAACGAAGGATTGTATACACACCCTCACCACTGGAAAGTCCCAGTAATGAAGTCTTACATATGTCACCTCGTCGATCGAATCGATTACTTACTTGGGCGTCTTTCTCTGCACATATGAAGAGATGCGAGTAGTATTTCATCGTTACTGAGGCAACAAGTCACACGCAGAGTCCAAATTGATGACCAGTCGCAAGGTGGTGAGCAGACGATTCTCACCAAAAGGCTTTCTAAGTTGCTTAACACAAATAATAGTAATTATAGTGTTTCGCTGGGATGGATGGGGGCAGATTAATTATCACTCTATACGAATCTCATCCTTGGGTCTATTGATATACATGGACCTCTACGGGCAATGGTCGTCGCTACTGTTCTATGTCTTCGATGTACTCTACTGTGCAGGGCATTGATGTGGCAAATGCATCTCTACTTTGCAGGAACATGGATGGGTAAATGTATTTGGATTTGTGGTGACGCGGCTGCTCAATCTATGTGCGATGCCAATCTGCCAACCGCCTATAGGAAGAACTTCCTAGGAAATCGGATCGTCGGCTCCAGAGTGAGATTCAGCCCCAGACTCCGCAGCTCCCTTGACCAATCCAACGCACCACTCGAACCAAAGATCTTCGCTTATGTGAATATATTGGAAGCGGCATTTGCCGATTGGCCCGCCTGGCCTATGAGCTGACGGCCCTATGAGCTGCGAGCGGTGCCGTGATGGCGTCTCCATCTCGGCTGGGGCTGATTCTCAATTGTACGAATACGCTGACGCATATAGACTATGACACCGCCACAGCGCTATCCCCGTCGCGGAAACCCATTCGAACGAGAACGAGAACGACGAGGCGAATGCAACTGCAATTAACAGCTTTATAGATGGATTCCGAGGCTGCCGTTTCGCAATAGGTAATTGTTTCGAAGACAATCTGCACTGTAATTATGTCACTGGTTTATATTGCATCGCCAGACGAGTATTTAAGAAGGGCATCCAGCTTCAACTCTGGCATCTATCAACAACTCATTCACTTCATCTAGTTTGAACACTACACTGAACATTGTCACCATGCTTTTCTCAAAGCACCTCCTTCTGAGCGCTGCATGCATTGCTGTATGTCTCACCCACAACTTGAACTCACACCACAAGTTCACAACAACTAACACCCTCGCAGGCCACCAGCGCAACGGACTCCCAAGCCTACCCCCCAAACGTCACCATCACAAACACCACCACGTCCATGCACCCGCTGAGCAGCGACACCGAGTTCGCCTTCATCCTCAGCGAGTACCTCTCTCTCGCCAACGAAGGCGGCTCCGCCACCGGAGAAGTCCTCCGCGCCGCTGCCGTCATTAAACCCGGCGACTTTGAGTCTTGGTACCGCGAATTCAAGTTCCTCGGCGACAAGATCGGCGCCCAGGCTGTAAAGGCCGAGAAGAAGAAGGCTTGGGTTTTGGCGAGGGAGGCTTACTTCCGCTCTTCGTCGTACTATCGCGCCGCAGACTTCTTCCTGCACGGGAACCAGTCTGACCCGAGGATCTACGCGCTCTGGGATAAGCAGAACTACGCCTTCAACAAGGCCGTCAACTTGCTCCCTCGCCCGCCAAACTTCGTCCAGCTCAAGGCCACAAACTTTAGCGTTCCCGCTTACTTCTACCCCGCGGACCCTGAACTTCCCCCCGGAAAGTCTGGGAGCGAGAAGAAGCGTCTGCCGACCGTCATTGTCGGCACCGGGTACGATGGCTCTCAGGAGGCACTCTACCACAGCAACTGTCTCGAGATCGTCAAGCGCGGATGGAACTGCATCACCTACGAGGGTCCTGGCCAGCCGACGGTCCGTCGCCAGCAGAAGATTGGCTTCATTCCCGAATGGTGGGAGGCCGTCACGCCCGTCGTCGACTACGTACGCTCTCGAGACGACGTTGACATTGACCGCGTCGCTCTCATCGGAGTCTCCTTTGGTGGCCTCCTCGCTCCTCTGGCCGCCACGCACGAGCATCGCCTCGCCGCCGTTGTGGCCATCGACGGCATGCTCAGTCTGCAGCGGAGCTTCATGGAGCAGTTCCCTTCCGTTCTAAAGGAGCTCTTCTTCTCGGGAAACAAGACGGGTTTCAACGAGTACATCGCCGCCGCGCTGGCCTCGCCCGAGGCCCCGACGAACTTCCGCTGGGGCGTCGACCAGGGCTTGTGGGCGTGGAACACGACTGACCCCTTCACTTGGATGACTCGCGTGGGAGAGATTTACTTGAACAAGGAGAAGCTGGACCAGATCAAGTGTCCCGTCTACGTCGCGTCGGCAGAGGATGACGACTTGGCGCCCGAGCAGCCCGAGGAGATGGCTAGGTTGCTGGGACGGCAGAGGTCTGACTACTTTTTGTTCAAGACCGAGTTGGGCGCGGGAGAGCATTGTTCGCTGGGGGCTGAGCAGCAGTTGGCGCTTGAGACGCTGATTTGGCTGGATGATGTGTTTGCCAATGTTTCGGGGTCGTCCTATCCTTGAGGAAGTTGAGGACCTATGTTGAGTTGTAGGTGGAAGAAGTGAGCATAGTGGCGGTGCGTGGGATGAGTGGTAGTTGAAAGTGGTTTGGGTGGTGTGTAGCTTCTAACATTCTTGTCTATTTTAAACCTGAGTAGATGCACGTAGTTCAGATGATCTCTAGACTCTTCAGTTCAAGTTGCATCAATTCAATATGATCTATCCGCAGCGTACATGTGTACAAGCACTAAACAAAGATCTCCCAAACCATGATACTCCAACTCATACCCTTGTCTGTACTACCAATCTGAAGAAGAAGAACCGCCACCACACCCGCCGCTGCTGCTCCCGCCTCCTCCGCTGCTGCTCCAACCACCTCCACTGCTACTCCCATAATCGCTACTGCGCCCTCCGCCCGAGTAGCTGCTCGTGTGATGTCCATAGCTGCTACTATGGCTGCTGTGAGTGTTGTAGCTGTGCAGGGGCTTGTACACGGCCGCGGGCGGGCTGGAGTAGCTGGTCGAGGTCGAGACGTTGAGCGTGGTGCTCTCAACCTTGGAGATGGCGTCGACGGCGTTGGTCTTGCTGTCTTGGTCGGTCTTGGAGTCCTTCTTCTCTGAGTCCTCGACGATTGAATCCATCATCATCATGTTGTTGACGACGTTGATGGGGTTGTTCGGGTTGGCGAGGTTCGTCGATGGGTTGGGCGCAGCGCCGCCGCCGCCTTTCCTCCGCTTCTCAGCCTTTGCCTTGGCGTCATCCTCCTTCTTGGTGTTTACTGCCTTTTTCTCTGGGAATGCCTTTGGGACGTCGCTGGGAGTTGGGGCTGGAACGCTGGTAGCCTTTTCCACTGGGGTCGAGATGACACGAGCATTCTCCTCTGCTGGTTCCGCCTGTGGTTTCTTGGACCAGGGGAAACGAATTTTGAGGCACATGGCGAGGAATAGGCAGCCTTGAAGACTGAAAGACAGAGGGCGTTGAGTTGCCTGAACTTTGAAGATGGAATAGCTGATGAGTGATGCGCACCCAGCCATAGACTCACGATGCTCGACTATATATCCTCCCACAAAGTCTTGGCGTTTCTCACGGCCATTATTCCCATCTTCGAGTCAGCCCAGGCAGAATCCGCTGTGGAGAGCCGAAAGCAAATCTATACCGCAGAACCTGGTCATGGCATGCGAAAACATGGTCCCGAGACGAATCAAACAACATCACCAGGCAGGCAGCGGAAATTCGGTGCCAAAACCAGCCAAATGCGCGGCCACATCATAACATGGCGGAATTTCCATGCCGGCCAAGGCTTGTAGGATCTCCCCTCTTCGCCCGAGAGAAACGGAGAAGCAATGTCGATCACTGCTTCAGCTCGGAGCTTGCCCCCTGTTCCGTTTCAACGCTGGAGCCTGGGAGATGGCAAAATCGAGGCTGAGCAGACCACTGCCCCAGTTGGGGCATAAAATCGCTCAGCACGGAGGCTGGAGCCTCACTTATTTGACCCTGCTTGTCCCCTGTGTGGTTTGAGGAGGACGGAATTCGTCCGCAGTGACGTTGGTTGCGGCTTGCTTCTAGAAGGTCGGGCGATGGGTGGTGGCTTGGGAGACGAGAAGTCATTTGATGGGCGGCCTCGGGCGTTGAGGTGAGATTGAGGTGCATGAGGCTTGATGCAGATGCAAGGGCAATCGGTTTGACACATTTGTAGCTTGATTGGTTTCTGCATTGGGGTAGTGTTTAATTTCGTATGCTTCGGGTAGTCTGAGATTATCTACGGATAGTCTTCGCGATGCCATCTCCCCTCGATCAAATTTTAGTTCAACTCAACATCACTGTTCATAAATGCACATTCAAGGAGCCTCCTTTTGGGTCTCACAATGTCGCAATGCGATGAGGACACCCACAATCAATCACGAGATAGAAACCAGTCCAGTTTTGGTGTGAAAATAATTGCCCGGAAGCTGAATTCGACCTTATAACATTGGCATCTCCAAAACATAGACTCCTCGCCGCCTCCAAACCATCAAAAACCGCCAAAACACCAACGCAAACCCCCAATTGTCCTGGTATATAACATAATACAATCCCTCGAAACCAAATCATCATTTATTCACCGCCACCACCACCACCACCGCCATCTCCTCCTCCTCCTCCTCCTCCACCACCGCTGTCACCACCATAACCACCGCCGCCGCTATCGTGACCACCACCTCCCCATCCGCCGTGCGAATCACCGTGTCCGCCGTGTCCATGCCCGTAGTCGTAACCTCCGTGTCCGTGACTATGCCCGTGGCCGGAGTGTCCGTGACCGTGTCCGCTATGGTGCGAGCCGTCATCGACATATCCGGCTCCGTACGTTCCACCGTAGTCGTGCGTGGGCTGGTAGTCTGTGTACGAGTACTTGGCCAGCAGGGAGCTGTCTTCTTGGCGCTTCGATGCTGGAACGGCAACCCGTCGCTTGGGTGGTTGTGAGGCGATGAGTGGCCGGGCAGCCGGAGTGCGTTCCCGCGTTGGCTCCTGAGAGCGCTTCTTGCGGAATGGGAGACACATTGTGCGTCTTGTGAGGAGCGATTAATTGTATAATAGTTGGAGCAATGTTTGATGCAGATTGAAGAAGGACAGGCGGACAATTTATTGTCTTTTTCCGTCCTCCCACAAAGCTTCCCAGCGATCAAGTGAACACTGATGACTGCGCTCAAAAAGTCGTCACCCGGTGGCTAAGCGATGAATCATGATTAGGCACCTCGTACTTCGGGGCTGAGCCTTTGTTCACGCGAACATTTTCAGCGACGCTCTCACTGCAACCCCGTCATTCAACCGGAGTCCCCTTGCATTTGTCCGTTTCTGCTTTAGCCGCCGGCGATATCGACCTTCTGGAACGGTTCTAGGGCGTGATACGAGCCACATTTTGCCTGCAATTGTTCGCTTTCGTCTCTAGTCGAGACGCACCTGCACAGCCCCCCGCAACGCAACCACACCACCACGACTCGAATCTGCCACCGAGGACGCCTTGTCCGAGGCCTCGTAAAGGGCTGCTCGTGATGGTCTATCCCGGCAGGTCCAGGGGCAATCCGGGGATAAGCATGTCACTGTGGATAGCTGTTCGGGTCCAAGTTGCGGTGATGACCATGTTTCTCGCAGGGAGAACCGGAGAATTAGTGGGAAGAACTGGAGAATCGCGGTGACGTCGCTCGCTAACCGTCCCTTTCAGGGGAAACGTGCGCTGGCAACTTCCGATGAGTGCATTCGGACCCTGACGGCTTGGAGTTGACCGATAGACTTTCCGGCTCTAGATCCGATACCTAATTATCAGGCTACCATTTATGTTCAGGTGACAGACCGCCTCTGCCCATGGCTGGCTGTGTCATGGCTTCTTATCTAGGGGCGTAGCCCTCCATCGGCCATAGCTGAATATTGCCATGTTGAGAGGCTCACGGGGCGTAAAGCTGACGCGACTCACCCAGAAGTAGACATAAGATGCATTAATAGACTGGATATTTCTATTTTCGCTCGGGGTTACCGGAGGTGCCTAAATGCCAACACGATGAGAGCTGACTTGCCAATTGGAAGGTCCCTTGGTATTCAATCATACGTACCATGAAAATTCGACTACCCTGTAGCCAAACATCAGCCTTTAAAATTCCAGTCATGGCAAATGGCCTTTTGATAGATACATCCTGCATCGAATCATTTAGACACGTCATTCTTTTTGACGTCATTTTTGTGTAACTTGACAATTCACATCAAGTACCAGAGCCGCACTGCAGGTCACCGTTCGCGATGGCTTCTCAGACCCGAACATCCGAAGACGCGAGTTGCTAAATTGAGAAAGTCTCTGAACGAGGTGGGGATTACATTCCTGTCAATCACCGATCTTCATTGCTCGTCTCATCCCTCGCCTTACAGACTTTAATGGCCACCTATGTTTGGATCGCATTTGACACCGTGTCTCTCGGTCTCAAACCAAAGATTCCGTAATTGATGCACATGAACTGTACGGAGTAATCTGTCCCCGATAAGAGCCTCCCTCAACATGCTGCGAGATTCTGATTGGGAAACGCCTCGATGGACTCACCTGTCGGCTTGGCATCAGACTTGCATCAAACTCTCAACCAATGAGCCGAATGCTTACTCTGCTTGCACTTGCGTGCAACAACAACCCTCGCTTACAGGTAGCTGCAGGACGCAGGAAACGCTGGTTCAGGCGACTAATGCATCCTCCGGCAAATTAATTATCGCACGAATATTGGCCGGGTCTTCGGGTGCGGGCCGGGCCTCGATTCGCAGTCGTTTCGAGCTCTCTTCTTGCTCCCATTTCACATGTCCTTCGCATCATTCATTGGCTTGTCGATCAACAAACGCCGTGGACGACTTAATTAATATCCGATGCGACCACGATTTGCAATCTGCAAAGTGCTACCTTGGATCGGAAGAATGGCAGGGATTAAAGGGGCCATTTTAGTAATCCCTCTCCCTTCTCTGGACTCTCCCTCGCTTTGACGCGTGGACTCTGCTTCTTCTTCAGGGTTCATGCCTCGAGCCGGCGGTCTCGGCCATTCGCTGCGGCATTCCGACACCCGAGGGAGCCCAAGCAATGGAATGCTTCTTGTCATCCCCCATCGCGGCATTGATACAGTCTTTGGACATGTGAGATGACTTGCAGGAGGTTGCAGCCTCGGCGTAATCTCAGTCGATCATTCCCGGGGACACTGCATGGAGAATGGAACTGTAGCTCTCGCAGACGAGTCACAGTCTCACTCTGTGACTCTGCATTGTGCGGAAGCTTCTGACAAGCCCTCCACACATCCAATGAGGGACCCCATCGTCATGCAAATATTTCTCCCAGGTGGCAATAACGGTGAGACAGCGCTAAGACGGCACGACGTGGAGTTGTGGCGTCTGCAGTATCTGGACCCTAACGGGTGCTGCAGCCAACACGAAGGATTGCGAGGGAGGGTTTTGCGTGAAAATGCCACGCTTATAAAGGGCCTTTGAAGGGAGGTGCGGCTCGTAGTATTTTTTCCTCCTGCAACACCCTGTCCCCCCCGTTTCTATTAAGAACCATTGCAAGACTCGAGTCTCAGACTGCTTATAGCATACCATTCATCCAACACATACGCAGCTCAGAGAGCAAGTCGTCCAACATGGGTTCTACCGAGACACCCGCATTTCCCGACTACTTCCTGGACCCCGATGCCGTGCTCAAGGATGATGTTACGTGGAGGTTCGGGAGAAAACCAGACTACACCAAGAACCGCAAGGCATGGAGAGAGAGTGCGTCACGTTCGACCCCCCCAACAGGCCAAAACCCCCCTCCTAACAACAAACAGCCAAGGTGATGAACCACACGGCGGGCAGCCTCCAAGAGCTCGTCGAGAACGTGGTCAAGAACTGGGAAATCGAGGCCTCGTACAAGCCCAACCCGCAAGAATGGCGCACCATCAACCCGCAAAAGTACCAGTTCCGCCTCAACGGCGGCCCTCCCCAGCCCGCCGAGGCCATGGCCAAGATTGGCACTTACAACGCCCTCATCGAGCCGAACAAGTACTATAGCCCCGAGCATATGGACTTTTCCACCAGCCACAAGACGTTCAAGCGCATGATGCCGACTTTTGCTTGGGAGGTGCTGGATGTGTACAGCGGGCCGCCCAAGGTGGCTTTCAAGTGGCGGCACTGGGGGACGTTTCAGGGCGACTACTCGGCTAAGAATGAGTAGGTTGCTGTTTGGCATTTTGTGTGTGCGTGCTGACAGTGTCTAGGGATGGCGAAAAGGTCTCAATCAAGTCGACTGGCAAGGTTATCGATATCAAGGGCATGACCGTGGCCGAGCTCGATGAAGACTTGCGTATTATTGATCTTGACATCTACTTTGATCCAATGGACATGTTCAGGCAGATGGACGAGGCTTCAGGGGAAGGAGACAGCTCCAAGGAAGTGGCTGATGCTGCCAAGGAGGCATGTCCTTTTATGAGCAAGTCTTCTTGAAGGAGCCGGGCAACGAAGACCATGAAGGCGGCGATAGTGTATGAGTATGACTTGGGAGGAATTTTCAACGTGTCCAAGTTAATACAATGTTCATTCATTTCCTAAACACAACATGCCTCGCGTCATGTGTATGTATGCGATTATTTCACCTGTACCAGCCAAAGGTCGATGCCTTCCTCAAGTTGCAAATCGAGGCTGGAGAGAAGAAGCAAGTCCCATCACCCGAACAATCTCAGACAACGACCAGGAAGGGCCCACCACCAAGAAGTTAGAACCGACGCAATATGTTAAATGTTCGTTCAAGTTCTTCTCCATGGTTTTAATAATGCCTTCTCTCACACCCGACTTGATAGGGTTTTCGAACAGACCCGGGTGAAAAAACGAAGGCCTCTCCTTCTTCAGCGTGTTGATGTTGTCTGTTAAGACTTGTCGCTTGGCCAGCCTTGTCCGCTCAGCCACTTGTCCTTGTCTCTCAATCTCGTTTTGCTGCTGGTTCGATTCGCCGATGCTGACGAGCCCCCAGCCGAGAAGACCGATGAAGAATCCCACCAAACCGTATGAGAACATGGCCTGGTCTCTTTCTGCCTTTGGTGGCAGAATGTACCCCAAGGCCAGTCCCACAACGACAGGGGAGATGATGAATGTGCCGGACATTTCTTGTGTCGCCTGTACTCTATGTTAGCCAAGGGTGTGGACGAGTAGCTGGGGTCTGAATACTCTATAAGACGCAGAATTATCGAAAGACTTTGTGTTTTTGAGATGGAACAGGAAGATGGTCTCGGGGTGGGAAGAACGCCTTTTAAGCTTGATGGGCTTCTAGTTGATGGCCGGTGAAGTACGTACTCTACTCACGCGATTGTGTGCACAAGGCACCTTGAGAATTTTGTCCAGTCTATCGCAATCTAGAATACTTGAGATATCAGATGGTGGGCAAAGCCTCAGCTACGGCTAAAAAACTGAAGGGCTAGATCATACTATTGGCTTGGCAGCAATCCAGGCCTATGGTGGCGATGTTCAAAGGGAGGGTGTCTCAGGATTCTAACTGGACATCGTCTTTAACATCCCGTTCAAAGACGTTGGAGCTCAAACGTGCAAAAGCGACCGCTCCGAAAAATGCACACTATCCCTTGTCGGCACTGATTTCAAGCGATTCCTAAGCGGCAGACGATCAGCGACTGGGCATTCAGACGCTTTCGTGGGTTTCAAGGAGGATTCTGCCTTGCCAACGGTGGTGGCTACAGTATCTCTTGAGTTTCCCTGCCCGATCGGCACTCACACCGTTACCCCTCACGCCCAATTCTTGAGCAGAAGCTGACACGAATGAGGATCTGATTGGTACTTGGCACAAACGGTGGCACATTGCTCCTGAGGCGATGCTGGCAGCCAACTGAGATCGGACCTGAGCTCCGGATGTCACGGGAAGCGTAGAGGTGTGCCAAGAAGTGTGAGTACATAGAGGTTGCCAGACTGGTGTGAGTGGCTGGTCCAGAATCTTCTTTTTTGAGCCATAAAGGGCAAAGGTTCAGTTGCAAGGTATTCCAAGCGATTGTAGTGAAAATAAAGTGTGGCATCTCTGCTGCTAATGAAGCCATGCTGCCGATAGTCAGCCGCAATTGTGAGAAGCGAGCGTTCTGGCCCAGAACCCGCTCGTGCCTCCTTAATGCACATCCCATTGGCAATGACCTCGTCTATTCTTAGTATTCAAGTTCGCTGTTCTCTCATTTGATCTTCAGACTGTCAAGGCCCTCAACTAGCCCAACTGACGTCTCGGCGAATATATTAGCCAACCTCTCATCCAACCACTTCACATCGTCCATGTTTCCTGGAGGCCCTCCAGCCCAATGGCCCCAAATGGAAGGAAAGACGTCAAGCTTTGCATTGTCTGGGTTCATGCATGATACCTCGTACTCGGAGTCCTCGGGCCTGCTGCGAATCAGTACAAATATCTAAGAATATCTCTGAGATGACTCACGGAAAGTATAGATCCGTCTTGGACGGGAGAACCAAGGTATTCGCCTTGATAGCGGCTAAAGCCTTCTTAAAGTCCCCGTTGTAAGGCTTCTGCTTGCTCACATCGCCCGCCTGCCACGTCCATAGCATGACGAGTAGGTTCTCAGGATCCTTGCTCAGCGCCCACTTCTCCCAAAAGTCGACGAGGAACTCCTCCAAGTTCTTCGCCCCGTAGTGCGACTTGAACAACTCTTCCCGATAAAACGCCTGCGAGAAGCCCCAGCCAGCGTAGCCGCGGCCAAAGGCCTTAAGCCCGACCTCCTTTTCCAGGTCGGTCCATTCTGGCGCCTTCCGGGCGGGCTCTTTGGCAATTCCCACGCCGCTCCCGGCTGAGCTGAGAGCCTTTGCGGCGAGAAGGGCCGTCTTGACGCCTTCGAGAAAGACCTGGTTGTGCAGCGACGTGCGAGCCGAGCCACAAAACGGCACGCAAATGTCCATCATGTCGGGATACTGCGTCGCCCACTGGAAAGACTGCGCGGCGCCCATGGACCATCCGAGCACGGCGCGCAGGTGCTTGATACCTAGGCTCTGCACGAGCTGGTGCTGGGCGCGGACATTGTCGTAGAAGGTGATGTCGGGGAAGGGAAAAATGTTCGAGTTGGAGGGGCTGATGGACTGGCCGTTGCCGAAGATGGCGGGGATGATTATGAAGAAGTTCTTGGGGTTCAGCGTTAGGTCTTCGCCGACGAGCCATTCGTTGTCGGCGATTAAGCCAGAGAACCAGGTCGGGTAGAGGACTGCGGGCGAAGAGGGATCGCCAAATGTTCTGTAGGAGATCCAGGCTCCGGGGAGGGTTGCGCCGCTTTGGAGGTGGAAGTCTCCTAGGTGGAAGTTTTTGATTTCGCTCATGATGTTTGCAGGTAGGAATGAAGCTTAAGGGACTGGAGATGTCCAAGTGATGAGAAATAGTAATAGTTCAATTCTTTATTACGTCTCAAGTTGCCATGCCTAATAGTGCGGGGTCTCACTGCCCTTTGTGAGATGCGGCACCTCGAGCATCCCGAACATCTCGGATATCTCCAAATCTCGGTGGCGTTCCTTGCCGTTCCTAAGCGGCCTACCCGACCCGTGTTGGTTACGCCCTACACGAACGCGATGCATGCGTTGTGCCGTCTGCTAAGCTACCTAGGTGTATCTGTGGCGTTTGTCTTGGAGTGTGGCCTGGTTTCTTATCGAACTAAGGAGTCGCTTCTGGGGCATCTGAACGCCTACCTACCTACCTATACAGCATGTATACTTCTTTGATAGGGCGTAGTCTACCTATTTGGCGAGAATGAGATTACCAAGATTCCTTTCATGGCATTGAGATATCAATCAATTGATTTGGGAGTAATGTAATATTCATCTTAGTCTCTGGATATAATAAAACAACATGATCGACGAAGGGCTGTGTTTGAGACAATGTTAGTGACTTATAAGGCCCTCGGCAGTCAGTACCGTAATAATTCCGAAGACGACAACTATCAACAAGGATCATGACCAACTCTCAAATCGCGTAAAATCTTTCAAGATAATGCACAGATAAGAAATCCCATCTATCTCGATTCTTTCGTATCTCCTCCGAACTCCAAGCATCTCAGCAACCCCCACCTGAATCTAGGGCGTGGTTGACAGACGCAACCCCGCATCTCTACGTCACCTTCACGAGACCAGCTGCAGCGTGTGATTTGGGACGAGCGAGATGCCGCATCCGTAATTAACCGGATGCACCGTTATCTGAAAGCCCAATGCCTGGTGAGGGGTTGATAAGCATGCTTGCTCGTCATATACAGATGCAAATGTGCCCATCTGAACTTCAGAGCATAGAATTACATCAACAGACGTTCTTCTAGCTACCGATCCTCTTCAATATGCCTGGAAAAGTAAGAGCTGCTCTTCGCGTTGATTTGGAGCGCCCTGCTTCAGAGCAACCATGCCTTCATGTGAGTCTCCAGGAAATCGGATGGGAAGCTTGACATGGAAGCTCACATTATAGAACCGATGGCATCCCGACGGTATGTCTCAGAGCCAACAACTGAAATGCCACTAACAAGGTCGAATCAAGTCCCATTCTGCGGCAGCATCGACGATGGCGAGACGGTCAAGATTGAATGTCTCGACTGGACCGGCGGTCAAATCGGAAACAACGACTCGGCAGATGACATTCTCAACGTCGACCTCAGTCGCATTCATTACCTTTCAGGTCCCTTTGAGATCAAAGGCGCTGAGCCCGGCGACGTCCTGTGCATCGAGATCCACGACGTGCAGCCCCTCGAGGAACAACCCTGGGGATTCACAGGCATCTTCCACAAGGACAACGGCGGCGGTTTCCTGGACGAACTCTTCCCCCACGCGTAACACAATCATCCCCCCAGCAGATATAACAGCAGTGTACTGACTCTTCGACAGGGCCAAGGCCATATGGGACTTTGAAGGCATCAACTGCACATCTCGCCACATCCCCGGCGTCAAGTTCGCGGGCCTCATCCACCCGGGAATTCTCGGCTGCGCTCCCTCGGCCGAAGTTCTCGCCGAATGGAACCGCCGCGAGGGCGAACTGATTTCCACGACGGACCTGGCCCGCACCGTGGCCAACCCGCCACTGGAAAGGAACTGTCACGCCGGCGCGGCGGACGAGGCCGTCGCAAAGAAGGTTGCAAAGGAGGGTGCTCGAACCGTCCCGGGACGGCCAGAGCACGGAGGTAACTGCGATATCAAGAACCTGTCGAGGGGCAGCAAGGTCTATCTACCTGTGCATGTTCCGGGTGCCAAGTTTAGCGTTGGCGATTTGCATTTCTCTCGTAAGTTGATGAGCCACGAACACGTTGGATCATGACTACGGAAGCTGATTATAGTGAAGAGGGCGACGGAGAAATCTCCTTCTGCGGCGCCATTGAAATGGCCGGCTCCATCACCATCAACTTCAAAGTCATGAAGCAAGGCCAGGCTCAACTCGGCATGAAGGACGGGTGTTCTCCAATCTACATCCCAGGACCCGTCCAGCCCCAATTCAGCCCCGGAAGAATGCTCTACTTCGAGGTACTACTCTGCACCGTCTGGACCGTCTCTATTTATATGAAACTCTGCTGACCCTGAGTCTTCTTGCAGGGCTTCTCTGTTGATGAAAATGGAAAACAGCACTACCTCGATGCCACGATTGCGTATCGCCAGAGCTGCTTGCGCGTCTTTGACTACCTGCGCCGCTTCGGCTACGACGACTACCAGATCTATCTTCTGCTAGGCGCTGCACCCATCGAGGGCCATATTGCGGGAATTGTCGATGTAAGTTAAGTAGGTATGATCATAGGCAATTCTAATCGTTCTATAGATCCCAAACGTGTGCACGACGATTGGCCTCCCGATGGACATTTTCTCGGTTGACATCAGACCAGAAACACTAGCGACGAAACTTAGCATGAAGCCTTGTCCCATTTCCAAGAAGGAATGATTGTTTTTGAAGATTTTACTGGTTTCTGTTTGCTTAATAGCCAATAGGCTCATTTAAATTTATCCAGGAAATCTACATTGTTCATTGACACTCAATTGTGTCTCCGGTGTGATGGTGTCTGACGTCCTCCAAGATCGAGGCTGCAACTGTATGTACCTAACCTCACGATGACCCCTCAATCAAATCAGCAGGTGAGATGGCCGAGTTGGTTATGGCGTCAGGTTAAGGTTACCTTAATATCCAGTTTCCTGATGGAGCAATCCTCCTGGGTTCGAGTCCCAGTCTCATCAGCCTTCTTTTTGCACTTTGCGCGGTTCGTTGCTTTTTCGAACTTGACTAAATTGCACATATAACATGGATGCAATAATAAACTTCAATGGCTGACTTTCAAAACGGGAGGTGTACGGACATATATGTCTTGACCTGACTTTCACTTCTGGTCGATATGTTGGTATTACATGTACACCCCACTGTACAATGTCAGAGCCGATGACAACCAGACAATTGATAGTAGCCCAAGCGACGAAGAAACACTCATAAATAACACGCTAATTCCACAGTAACAGGTTTCCGAAATCATGTCGAGTCGTGCATCAACTTCCACCTCATAGCTTTTCTCTGATTCTCCTCCCTCTCTGCCCAGCCGGAGTTTGTATCCGGTACATAGCCATCGGAAAGGTACTATCTACTTCCTCCCAAAAACCCTCACCACCAAGCACGCGACGTTGATAATTTCTCGCCTTCATTGCCCTTATCAACGCATCCACATCTCTGTGCTCCGTGGTGTGTTTCTCCCACTTGAGCTTCAGGGCATTAAAGTCGTCGCCAATGAGAAAGGGTGCCGCCACTGCTGATCCTCGTCCTGAACCAGTCGTGATCGGGGAGAGTAATTGTCGGTATGCGTCTATCGTAAGAAAGGGACTGTATATAGCCGTTTCTTCGTCAATAACACGCGCGGCCTCCCCAAGGTCTGAAGGGGAGGATGTCTTGAGTACTCGGATCCCCAGATTGGCGAGGAACTCCTCATCCGTCTTGGTAAAGCTTGGGTCTTGGGCATATAATACAACATCCGAGTAGGCTGTAAGACGCGACGCAATGGCCATGAGTATGACGAGCTGCTTAATCCGACGAGGTTGGTCTTTTGATGGGCCGAGACTGCCCAGACCCAAGGATACGACTTTGGATATCCGTGGCGGGTTCTTGGCTCTCAACATGGCTTCCAATGACCTTGAGAGACCTGATTTGTGGAAAAGGTCTGTGGCTTCTTGGTACAGATTGAAAAGCTGTCCACGTTGTTTCGAAAGACCTTTTGTCTTTGAGCGCCCGGCGAGTGGCTGTCGTGATTGGTGTCCTGAATGGCTTGTAAGCTTTCTCCTAGGTTGTGCAAATGGAAATGTCGATGAGCGTACGATGATTGTTCATGTCCCAGGGTGCGGAGGGTATTGTTGAGGGCATCATGATTGCTGCCATGTCGGACGTGGAAATTAAGTCAATGGGTGATCGTGTGCTGACTCTCTGACTTTGTGGTCTGGTGTTGAGAGAAGCGCTGGAATTAAAGCGTGTGCAATAGAGACGGAATGTTGTATTGATTGATGTTTCTATAACGAGACATACATTGTACATTTATACAAGACCAACATACCGAGAAAATGCACAGTAATGCCCCTGCTTCCTTGCAAGTTTTGGTGAGCCAAGACGTCAATACAGCTCACATAATCGTAGCTTTCTAATCTGCAGGCGCTCACTCGGTCTTCGGCCTTCCACCTCGTGCGACTGGGACACGCACGTCACGCCGCATTTACTGCTGATGCTGATTAATGCGAGTGCCGAAGTGGATGATTAATCCTGCGCGCTCATGGTAATCCTGGTCCGGAAGGAATCAGGTCAGATTCGTCCCAATCCGGTCATCGGAACCGCGGCGACGCCGAACCTCCGAGCTCCTATCGAGGATATATATCTAGTGTTATTGCTTCACATAGAGATTGTTGTTCTCTTTATCCTATGGCTGCAATATTTTCCTTTTACTGATTCGCCATAGCTTCCGTGCATGATGATTAGATGGATCCGCAAAGCCGATCATCGGCATGAAGAAGGCCCAGAAGGTAGTTCGCAAATAACCGCATTCTATTGCTTTTAGGTAGTGTCGAATGAAGTGTTTCAAACTCTCTCCCCCGTTGCTTCATTTATGTTCACCCCCTGTTCTTTCATAGTGGCTCACTTATACACCAAGGTTAGCTTCTCCAGCGTGAAGAGACCGGCACAATGGGCCAACGGCCCGGTTGCTATCTTCAGTGATGTGCCCCAGCATGGCATCCGTATGCAAGACCTGGCTTGGACACTGTCGTACTCCGCAGACTCAGCGCCCTCCCACCTCATTGATCCAAGACATCTCTTTCTCTTCTTATCGGCATCTTCTCTCGAGATATAGCCGAGCCCGGAGACTGCTGTCCAACGCAATCACGCTCCGCCCAAACCAACGAATAACCGCTTCGGTTCCATGATGCCATCGGCAATAACAACGGATCTTGACGCATCACAACGTCGGAACTAATCCGTGATAGGAACTCCCGGATTAGGGAATTGTGGGTCGTTATCAACTCATCGTAAAAGAGGTGGGTTTCTTATTGACGCAGTGAATAACTTCATTTTTTTATCTTTTGCAAAAGGATATTTCTCCTTCATATCCTTGGGACCATGACGACAGACGAGAGAACACCACTTCTTCCCAACAAACACAAACACAATGGCGAAACGAATCGCCTTCGCTCGTGGCTGAGCAGAGCCTTTAATGTCGAGAATCGAGTCCTCGTTGCGGGGTTCTTGATCACGTTGTCATTCAGTTACACCCAAGTGCCGTAAGTGGCCGCCGTTGTCTACCAAGAAGCACTCGTATTAACTAGTCAATTGGCTCTTCTATGTCTTCCATCTTATGGTGTGTGACTCGTTCTACGATTCGCACCCACCCTTCGAAGGTCCGGGCGACCGGTGTAGCCGGAACGAGATTGCCGCGGGGACGGCGACTCAATTCAGTATTCTGGGCATGAGTACTACACTGTGTGGTATGCAACGGGCCCAATTGGAATAATACGAGCGTCTAACACCTCTAGGAACGCTGAACCTCTTTGTTGCGGGATGGACGGCTAAGAAGTTCGGTCCTCGGGCCGCTCTTATGGTCCAGACTTGGGTTCCTGCTATCCGCGTCGCTACGCAAATCCTCGGAGTCGTTGCAGGGAAGCAGACGGGCATGATGATCATTCAATGCACCCAATTGATTACAATTTTGGGCGGGCCGGCGGGTTATATGTGAGTTCTTTCGATCCGGATGCAGACCGCCATTTGACCCATCTGTAGTCTGGTTGTGAATATCATCGCCGGCGAAGTGACCGAGCCGATCAAGCGGACGGCGTTGTTTGGAAAGCTACAAGGAGCCATTATGTTGGGCCAGGGAATTGGCTACTTGGGTACGCCTCGTCAATTGGCTTCCTTATAACCTGCTGACTTGCCTTTAGCCGGCGGTATGATTGGAGACAAGATCGATATCCGCGCCCCCTTCGACGTGGCATTCTTCTCCTTCATAATTGCAGGAACATTCGCGAGACTCACTCTCCCGTACATCTCTCCCGAGCAGATGCTCGACGGCAAGAAACCCGGCCAACAAGGAACCTCCGGCTTCCTGGCTCCGCTGAGGGTGCTTGTGCCACAACGCCTCCGGCTCGCAAACGGGACCACGAGAAAGCACCTTGGCGTTATATTCTTGTGCATGGGAATCTTCCTCGGCGTGGTGAGTTCATTTCCCTGACCCTCGAGCAAACCAACTGACTAGAAGCGTGAAGCTGGCCACTGGCTACGCCCCCTTTCTCATCCAGATGTATGCCACGGCCGCGTTTGAGTTCGACCAAGGCGACAACGGCTGGCTTATGGCCGAGTTTGCATTCATGAGGAGCTTCTTCCTCATATTTGTCTTCCCCCGCGTGATTTCCTGGGGTAGGCGAGTTGCTGCCCCTGCTCGAGCCAATGCCCAGACGGAAGCCCTCGAAGCGGACGAGACTTCAACTCTGCTGCCCACATCTCCGGGAGAGTTCGATGCCACGGCGGGAGAGCAAGCCGTCGATGAACCGATCCAACTTTCACACAAGGATACGGAAGAAGAAAACCCCCATTTTGATTTGGTCTTCTTGCGGTGGAGTCTGGTAGTAGACGGAGGATTGACCACGCTGGCGGCGTTTGCCACTCGACGATGGCACATTTATCTCGGTAAGAAGAACTTTGGCCCCCAGGGAAATGCACTCTAACGCTCCGCAGCTGCTTTTCTACTTCCCTTTGGCTCCGGCTCCGCGCCCGCAGCCAAGGGAGTCATCACCGAGATGTGTCCCGACTCGCAACGGGCTGATGCTCTCAACGCAGTGACTCTCGTTGAAAATGTGGCGAGGTTATCGACCCAAGGTTTATTTGGATTCGTGTTTGCCAGCCTGGCCGAAGCGGGCAAAGCGTACGCTACATTCTTCTGCAACGCGGCTATTGCCGTGATCGGAATGGGCGTCCTCTTGCTGTCCAACTTTCCGCCTGAGGGAAGTACCCTGGTGGACGATGTGGAAGAAGACGAAGCTGCAGAAGGCACAGACGCTCGGTCGTAGGAGGGACAACCTACGGGAAGAGCCGGATGAAAGAAGTCCGAGTTCTCGACCAAAATTGACGATGACGAAGTTGTGGGTGGTTCCCCCGAGAAAAGTGCTCAAGGCGGAGATTGAAGAAGTTCAGACTGTTCAATGCCACCAAAAGGCGGAGTGCAGATAAAATGATAGTGAGGGTTATAGAGGACAGAAAAACAGGCATGTGGCCATGTCTGGGTATGGGAATATGAAAAGTCAGTGTTAGGTTCAGGTTATAAGTTCGGAATTCGTACAGAATGCATCATTCATTCGGATCACATCAACCCTGATTACCTCCCAGTGCTGATGAAACTTCAGTAGCTTTCCATATCTGACTTCTCAACGCTCGCCGGAGCCAAAGCGTGTTCTGTTCACCGCAAGGTGGCCACAACCTGGAGGCTGGAGCGCGCGTCGGCAGTGTCCGGAAGTTGCCATAAAGCTATTACCACAGGAGGCCCCAAAGAGGCCAGATAGTCTGGTGGTAGGAAGGGGAGTTGGTTGGTATAAGAGGCCACACTTGGTCTTTTGTCTGACCTCCTCACCCTGGATTCTCATTCACCCATCCGCTGCGCAACCACCACGAGAAGAAATACAGTAAAATAAGCACTGCTCCCAATATTTGCTAATTCACACCTCACCCACAACTAACACATCTTAACGCGCTATTCTTCACCGAAGGTCTTCGATAGGAAAACGGACTGCTATCACCACGCCCAACCTCGCGTCATTCCGCGTTAACCAGGACCATCTCCACGTGGCCACTTCAGAATCAACACACAATGAGCGACGCTTCTGGTACACCAGGGACCTCTGGAGCCGTTACAGCGAGCTCCAGTTCTACGGAGCGCGGAAATACGGTCACCGAAAACCAAGGTGGCGCTCGCCCGGAACCCGATGTTGGACCTGGCCACCAAAACGATCCTGAGCCTGGTTGGGAAACCGACCTCGAAGGATACTTAGATAATGGCTTTGGAGACGATTGGGATATCGACCCCGAGAACCCTTGGCACAGCGACGAGGCCTATTTTGATAGCGACTCTGAAGATGGTTGGAATATCGGAACGGACTCGGACAATGACATCGAGAACAACCCCGTCGAAGTCCCCGAGATTCGAGATGACCGCGACTGGGAAATTCAAAACGTCGAGCAACCCGTCAACAACAATGAGCAAGGACGGATGCGCAGCTTATACGTGATCGCCACTTATATCAACGGCGGAAACGACATGGCTGGCGGGATTGCAATTGACCTTGAGATGGTTCGGTAGTTTTGGCTGAGGGTGGTGGCGGTTGTAGAACAGATGCTCGGTATTCAATAACATGACGACGGAGAGAAAAGTATTTAATATGGGAAGGTATACCAAGATTTTAGATAAGCCTCAGTCTCTTTATATACTATTCTGTATTTTATCATTCGATTCTCCTTGACTTGTTATAAATAAGAGCCCGCGCAGCCTTGAATGATGCAGCCTTGATCTCCTCCGTCTCGTCAACATGACGAAGAGCACACCACAAGGACCGCTCGTCCCATACAACCGACCTCGTGGCCCCAGAAGTCACCCTGGATCGGCGCTTGATTGTGCCATACTTGCATCCGTCTTGGCGTCAAGAAAGCTAACGTGGTCGAGATTAATCACAAGACGGCCATGGATGAGGATCGCACGGAACGGGCATAAGACTAAGGCCAGTGTATAACTGTCAGACGGAGCTAGCCGCGTCACGTGACCGGCCTCGTAAAGAGGGGAAAGACCCCGCGATTTGAGGGAGTAGAATAATCAAGAATCATTATCCTATTGAAGGGATCATCTTTAATCAATTGAATAGCCGATGAGAGTCAGTCACATGGAAGCTAGGCTGAGGGGGGGGAGGCAAGGAGGCTGGAAGGAGTATCGGATGAGGAAACTCACATTTCGAGAAC
>JAMQMW010002339.1:0-21743 GCA_024115155.1 Thelonectria blattea
GCAGACGGCGAGTTGAGGCCTCACGCGCCAGAGAGCTCGTCTCAAAGCCTCACAGCCGACAGACCCTCTCCCGGGTGTTTCGTCGCAGTGAGCCTGCATTCTTCCAGAATCGTTCCCGAAGATCTTGGTCTTTTCTTCCCAACATCCATTCTTCACTTCTCTTCTCGATGTGGTTGTCTTCCGATCTGTATCCAATACTATCGCCCTTTCTATCACCATGGCCGTCTTTGTTCAGAACCTCCCGCACAACTTGACGTTTGCCATTGGGCCATTGTTAGGTAATTCGTTATTTCTGGTGGTCGCACAAGTTCACACCGAGCTGGTCACCAGCGCTTCGATGACAACCCAGCTGCTCACACGCCTACGAGATTCCTCTCAAGCTTCTCTTCGGCATACCGGTCTATTTTAGAGCACCCTTCGGCAATGTCAATTCGACATGCATCCCGTTCGCGTTCACGCGCCCGCATCCTAGCCGTCCTGCAGTTGTCGGTTAGACCTGCCAACCTGACAGGATGCCTCGGAAATGCAATCCTGGCTTGACATCGCAGTCGAGAAATCCCTAATGGCAGCTGGAAACGACGTCTGAAGCTCGCCGCCGGCGAGGTTTCGCTGTCTCGTCCTCGAGGCCGCGTCTTGGCCACCCCACAATTCCAGCTCAGCCGTCTCAGAGCGAGCAAGCTCTTGACCGCCAGAAGATGAGACATCCATGATCCCTCGGCGAGCAGAAAGGGTTGCCGGCTTCTGTCGGACAATGACGTACACCTTGAAACGACACCATTGCGCCGTCATCCCATCCAAAGAAGTGAGGCCAAGTCAAACCTCTTCACCTCACAGCCAGTTCTTGGTAGTATTCGCAGTAGCTTCAAGACGCACTCCGGACAGACAACCCTTAGCAGATCGATCTTTACCGGAGCTCAAAGATCGACAAATCTGCCAAGCCTCATGCCGCGCTCGATCTGGGAGCTAAGGTTTAGGTGCGATAGCCAAAATATGACGCGTTGACGGATGCGTCGGATAGACGTTGGCTCTAGTATTCGTAGGAATCAGTATCAAATTGCTTTTATAATTGTCGATAGTCTCCCGACCGCCAGTCCACCATGGCTTGTTTCCACGCAGGAACTCTTACCTTGCGAAGTATCCATCTCTGGATTAAAAAGGATCACTCAGGACGGTTTCAACTTGACCCCTGAAACTGAAGTCTGACACCAGATTTGTGTGAGAAGGAATTGATGTGCTGTAGCATCTCAATTGGCAGATTAGCGCGAGGCTATGCGAAATATCGCCAGGCTGCATTTTTACCTGATACTTTGGGTGCCTCCAAAAGAAGACTAATAAGTGATGAGGGCAGCAGATGGGCTTTTGGCGAGGGTTGCTGTATCCGTAAGACGTTTAGGATTGACGATCTGGGGTAAATCGATTGATGACTGCGTCCCACTTGGGTGATAGGTCAGGACGTCGACCACTGCTCGGAACTCGGGACTTTGGGTTGATGTTGTTTAGTATTCTTATGTAATTAATAGTAAGATCACATGCGAGTCCCATTCCCTACATTTGCTTCGGGGGGCTTCTACCTTTTTCTCTGCCGTGAATCCTCGATGTTGGGATAGGATACCAGAGACTTTCGGATCTCGCCAACTCCCCTATTTTTAGTCGTCGCCAGCAGCGGCTACACCAAAGAGATGCGAGCGCTCAGGGGCTCGACGGGCGGGAGCAACCATCGCTCTTTAGCCTCACGTCGGACCTCGACATGGAGCATTTTCCCCACCAGATCCAGAACAAAACTCATGGATGGCAAATTTCCCAAATTTCCACCGTGAGGTTTTGCGTAGCATCACGCCATGGAGCCGGCACCTAGGCTGTTCCCCTTTCCGCTGCAGTCAAAAGCTTGTTCACTTCCGTGATCCGAGAGATTATTTTTTGCAGGAGTCACCGTCAACACGTATACCTGAACACTGGGCCGCTTCTAGCGCTTGCGGTTGGTTGAGGAGGTATTCGCACCTATTCCTGAAGGCTTGCGAAAGGCTCTTATTGGATGTGTGTCTGTGTTGGTGAAGCGCCACAGTGAAGGATCCGGGGAGAGGTCTGCAGAGAAACAAAGGCCAACAACTAAACAAACGGCGCAGTGGAATGGTGATGTTGGTTGCATGTTCAATTTAGGGGCGCATCCGACACGCGGCCTACGGATATGGAGGTCAGGGATTTGGTCGACAGGTAGGAAGAGATTCGTTTATACCGTGCATATGTTTCTTACCCTCACGGAGGAGTCGGCAAACAACAGGTAGGTCCAGTATGTATGGAGTATCCGTACGGAGCAGGCACTCTAAAGAGTCAAGGGAGAGACACCAGGCGGATCGATGTCAAGTCTGAGCTCTCGGTGAGGGTCAAGTCTAAGACAGGCGTGGTTGTTGGGGTTTCTCCTTGTTTCCCCCACCATGAAGGAGTCGAGAATAGCCTTTGACGACAGAGCCATTCTTCACAGGTGTTTGTTTGCCATACGGATAGAGGTCAAGATCTGCAAAAGATAGTCGAGGGACTCTTGTTCGACACAGTGCCTGGATCTCCGAATAAGTACCTATAACCTCCCCCTGCTCGAGCGGTAGCTGAGCCTCCCGACGCGACGCCGCGCGCATTTGGAAATCCCCACTCAACATGGCCTCCCCTGAATCATGATGTCTGGAAAAGGGAACAAATGAAGACAAGATTTCACGGGTGCTGGTGGACATGGGTGGAGTGGAGTTGGGGACTTCACCTGGAAAGTGCCAAAAATGGCCACTGCCATTGCAGGGACCTCAGCGGGAAGGAAGGAAGCACCCACCGCTGAAGCCACGCACCTGCCTTCATTGGTCTGAGGACTGAGGTACGCGCAACCTTCAATTCAGACAGATTTGAATCGTTTTCTTGACCTCTGCATCGTCCGTCTTTCATCTCTCCTTTTCTCTCCCCTTACGAAGTGCAACTTCAATGACGACCACGTGCTTGTTTCATACCTTGTATTATCTATCTTCTTGTTCCGCTCCAGAGGCCGCCGCTCTTTTCATCCCTTGATCTCCCCCGCCGACCCCAACTGCAACAGCATTCCTCGAACCGTCCTCCCGCTCCAGATTCTCGTCCACCGGCCAGCCATAGGTTCTCGTCAGAGACAGACGCTCGACCTGAGACGCCATGTTTTAAAGGCTCATCCGCCTTTTCTACTTCGCCTACGACTTGTACTATTACGACTTGCGATTTCCATTGAATCATCCATAGCCTGCGCGTCGCTCTTTCCCGCCAAACCTCCGTCGAACCCTCTCCCGTCGAGTCCCGTTACATGTCTTCTGTCGCTGGCGTCAGACATTCTCGGGATATCCTCCTCGCCTGCTAGACGTCTTCGCTGCGACTTGATGCCTGGGCAGTCTCCATCATAGAAGCAACATCTCCCGCGGTCCTTGGGCTCCTTCACCATGGCGGGCAAGATTCGACCTCCCAGCTTTCGGCCGCGCCGACCTTCGAGCTTCCTCCGATATCTTGTTGTCGCTGTTCTCTTCCTTTTCGCCTTCTACACCCTAAGAAGCGACTCACATCCAAGACCCCCGTCTCCTCCCCCCGACTCGACAAACCCCCACGTCGCAAACGGACAGACAGACCAAACCACACAAGGACACCCAGACTACCCTCCGCCAGGTCCTGGCTCAGCGCAAGAGGGCCGACATCCCATTGACCAGCTGGTCGACGACGCCGAGACCACATTCAATAACCTCGTTGCCAAAGAATCCAAGACTTTGGAAGAGGCTGCCGCCGCATACCGCAAGCGCCGAGGTCGCCACCCTCCCCCTGGCTTCGACGCTTGGTTCGACTATGCCAAGAGTAGCGACGCCATCATTATCGAAGACTTCTTTGACCAAGTTTACCAAGACCTCGAGCCTTTCTGGGGCATTGCTCCCGATGTAATCCGCAAAGAGGCATGGAGTTTTGAAATGAAGATTCATGTCAGGAGTCAAAAGACAAATACCACCAGCGACTGGTTCTGGACGCTGATCTGGAAGGACATGATCGACTCCATTGTTGACTACTTGCCCGACATGGACATTCCGCTCAATGCCATGGACGAACCCCGACTGGTCGTGCCTTGGGAGGATATCAATAGTTATATGGAAAAGGCATCCACTACTCGCGGCTTCCCTCCTGCCAGTCAGGTCAAATCGGCCTTCCAGCGACTTCCCAGGCCTGGTCTGGGAGACCCAAACACCAAGATCCCGGTCAAGCACTGGGAGGAGGAGAGTAAGTGCTCTAATTGCTTCCCCAATTTGTTTAATGCTAACCTGTCGCAGAGCCATATTGGCCGATTGCTCGTCGAGGCTGCCCACCCGGAAGCCGCGCCCGTTCCTCCGAAGTTCAGCTCGACTTTGACCACCAACCAACCGTCGATATGGCGAACGCTGCGGACCACATGTACAAAGGATTCGTCTCCAACTACTCCCTGGCCACCGATCTATGCCACCAACCTGATCTGCAAGGCTTGGAAGGTGTCATCATAAACCCCATCTCTGTCTCGTCCTCCAGGGTTCTGTTTCCGATGTTTGGGGGCTCCAAGTTGGGCGTCAATAACGAAATTCTCCTCCCTGCCCCCGTGTACTGGGATGAGCAGGAAAAGTTCACGGGTGGCAGCAGCCACGGCGGCCCATGGAGCAAAAAGACGGCAAAAGTCGTCTGGAGAGGTGTGGCTACCGGAGGAGAGAACCTGCCTGAGAATTGGCGCGGCTTCCAGCGCCACCGATTTGTCGCAATGAACAACAGCACCAAGCTTGCTCTTGTTGAAGCTGGTGTGGGCAGGACCGAAAACTTCTTCATGCCCGACGATCAGTATCACCTGGGCGCCCACAGCGATAAGACGATGAGCACTTGGGTCAAGGATTGGGCTGACGTAGGGTTTGTTGATCTCATGTGCCACCCTACCTTCGACGATGGCACTTGCTATTACACGGATCTTTACTTTCACCCCATCGATGGATTGAAGATGAAGGAACAGTTCAAGTACAAGTATGTGCCTGACATTGACGGCAACTCGTTTTCTGGTCGCTATCTCGGCTTCATGCGCTCGACCTCGCTTCCCATCAAGGCGACCCTCTTCAAGGAGTGGCACGACAGTCGAATTGTGGCCTGGAAGCATTTCGTGCCCATGGACAACCGGTTCGTGGACTTCTACGGAATTATGGAGTATTTCCTCGGCTACAACGGCAAAGGCGGCCATGACGAAGTCGCGGAGAAGTTGGCCATGGACGGGAAGGAGTGGGCAGACAAGGTTCTTCGCAAGGAAGACATGCAGATCTACGCGCTGCGATTGCTTCTCGAATATGCGAGAATCCTGGACGACAACCGAGAGAAGTTGGGATGGGTTGGCGATGCCCTAAAGGATCCATCTATTGAAGATACTTGGAAGAGTTTGACGAGATGAGGGGCATGTCTTGAGACATGTGCCCATCATGAACAGCTCTGGGCAACACTTATACTTATGTTTCGCCCTACAGGGCTATTACGGCGACGGTGTTTGGCGTAGAGGTTTTCTGTATTTGTATAGCTTTGCCGGCGGCATCGACCAGCTATATGGTGGACTCTGGAAATAGATGGGCCCAAAAGTAGCATGGCACTCCCGGCGAGGAGATGTTCCAGCATGTGTCCGGGCTTGTTTGGAAGAATATATTGACAGCTTTGGAACCCAAAGACTGGTTCAATCATGAAACTTTTCCCCGTAGTTGTTTCTATATATGTGACGCCAGCTACCTATACTATGCGACAACACGATACAAATCCCAAGCCTATCCAAGTATCCTCTATATCCATTTACACATAAACAATATATTACATATAATACAACGACTCTCCTTTTCAAAAACGGCCTACGTTTACTCGGTCGATCTGCCCTGGGCCGACGTCTTCACATCGTCCGGGTCGTCGACCAAGCTGTCGTCCATCAGCCGCGCCACCAACTGGCGGTACGTCGCCTTGAACGGCCAGCCGTCAAAGGCCTCGAGCATATCCTCGAACTGGCCTGCGCTGACGACGCGGGCGCGCAGCTCTCCCGGGCCCGGGATGCAGCTTCCCCCCAGGGCCGGGTCGACGAGGCTCTTGATCTCGGAATGCAGGTCGCCGAAGCCGGGCCAGATGTTGTCCATGGTGCGGGGGAGGTGAAGCAGCGCGCGGTTGAACCAGTAGGTGATTATGAGCTCGGCGATGTCTCCCATGTGAGGGTCGTTGCTGACGCCACGCAGGACGGGGTGGATGGTACGCGGCTGGAGGTCGAGGAGGGCGCAGGGCGTGTTGGGGAGGAAGTCCCGGGGCTTGGCGACGATGGGCTCGTACTGCCGGCGGTCCCAGAAGAGGATGGGGCCGCCGGGATGGCGGAAGAGTTGGTGGTTGTCGAGGACCAGGCCGAAATCGTTCAACTGGTTCTTCTGGAGGGACGTCACGTCGTCGCACCACGCCGCGCTGCGCTGGACAAATAGGGGGTGGTCCGGCCCCGCGGCCTGTATATGCTCCCACTCGTTGAGCAACGTCTTGAGCACGTCGAGGTTCCTCCCGTCGGTCTTGGCTCGGCTGCGCAGGTAGCCCAGACGCCGGGCCGGCACCGGTGGGGAGCCGTCACGCCTCCACTCGGCCTCGAGCTGCTCGAGTTCGGCGACGTAGGGCCTATTCAGCAGCAACGGTTCCACGCCCGAAAGCCGGCCCCGGTCCGACAAGTGGCTGAGGTCGCCCGTGAGGCGCTTGTACATGGTGGTCTCGCGGCCGGGCGGCGGCACGAGGCCGTTCTCGCGCATGCGGGCGAGCGCGTTGAAGCCCGACTCGACGTTGAGCCAGTCGTCGCGCAGGGTCCTGGGGTTCGGTGGCTCGTCGGCGCCGACCACCTCGTGGACGTACTCGCACGTCAGGTCGGCCTCGAACGAGCCGCGCTTGCGCTCGATGACGCCGCGCGGGAGCAGTCGCGTCTTGCGCGAGTCCTCGACCCAGACAAGCATGCGGACCTGGCCGTATCGCTGGAAGAGGCTCGACGTGCGGATGCTCATGATGAGCTGGAAGAGGACCATCGTGCTCACGCAGGTGAAGCTCTGAAACGGTCGCGGGGGCCAGTATGACATGTTGAAGCTGACGAGGAGCGTGTCGTTGCGCTTCGGCTCGTCCTTTGTCGAGACTTGGGGTTGGTGGGCGAGCTTTTCTTCGAGCGTTTTCGTGAGGTCGCTCCAGATTATGCCCGCCTTTCGTACGAGCTCGACGTTGGGTTTGTCGAGAAGGTCCTTGAGGAAAGGGCCGTAAAGGGCCTCGTCCTTTTCCATCAGGATGTGTGACCGCGGCTGGACGGCTTCGTGGAGCTTCCGGCTCCAGGTGCCGACGCCAGGGTTGATGTCGATCAGGTCGCAGCCTTTATGACGCTCGAGCGAAGGGCCGAGGTACTTTATCGCTTCGTCTTTTTGCGCACCCGCAACGTCAGCTTCCAATCCGTCTGCTTCCGGCCGGTGGCCCTCTCACATACCACAGAGCTCATCGCTCACGATGTTGACTCGATTCCGATCTACACCAGTGTATTGGGACCTCGGTCTCCCTTTCCTCAAAGGCCACAAGTCTGTTTGGACAAGTTTCCGGCTGACCTCATTGGTGGTAACGCAAGCTGCAAATCTCGATTTGGGAACTGCCTTGGCAGAAGCGTGGCGGACTTGCGCCGAGGCGATAAGGCGAGGCCGCCTCGGGAGGAAGACCCGCGCATCTCCAAGCCGGGCGAACATGGAAGCGAGAGGAAGGGGCGGCGATGTTCTTCGAGGTGAGGAAATGCCATGGATTGGCCGTGGGAGAAATTCGTGGAATTCTGCCTGGTGTCACCGCCTTGCAACAGCGACGTCATTTCTACTCAGTACGTACCCTGCATCTAAACGATCGGACCTAATAAGATGAAGATGCCGCTGTCGCTGAATGAATTGGGACTCGACATAGACAATATTTACGAATATAGACAAATCAAACTCAAGATAGTCGAACACGGTGTAACAAAGACGCGACTGAGCTCTGTATACTATCAAGCCCACGCTCACGCGAGGATTATCCGGCTCCAAAGAAACCAACTATCAACTCGGGAATGCCCAAGAAACTCCTCGAGACGCCGCCATGCCAAATTTGCTTGCAAAACTCCTTGTGCTCCTACTCCTGCTCCTACTCTTTCGACAAAGTCGTTACGCGCCCTCGCTTCCGAACTCGTTTGTCCAATCGATTTGCTTCTGAATGTCATCCTTGGACACCGTCGGGTGTGAATCGTCTAGAGCTATCTCAAAGTCGTGCACTGCGACGTCGGGTGCGTGGAGCTCTTCTGGCTTGACGTCGTTGTAAGTCATTTCGATTGCTTGCGGGTCGCCAGGTGAGCACGGCGTCAACATCCTGGTCTTGCCATCGGGGAACTAGAGGATATTAGTGTCAAAGAAAAGAATTGTGCCTCATCTTGGACAACCTACAGTAGGCTTGAAATGGGTTGCCTGCAAGATCTTGCGCACTGGTCGCATCAAGGCGTGTTGGGTAACGTTGCTGATATCACTGCCCGAGAAGCCATCCGATTTCGTCGCCAGGGCGTTGTAGTCTGACGTTTGCAGACTTGTTTCCGTGTCGCCAATGGCCAGCCTAAACATCCTCGCGCGGCCATTGATGTCCGGGAGACCAATGTGAACTCGTCTTTGGAAACGTCGTCGGATGGCAGCATCGAGTTGCCAGGGAATATTTGTCGCTCCGAGAACCAGGATACCTTTACTGTCGTTGCCAACACCATCCATTTGGACCAGGATTTCCGTCTTGATACGTCGTGAAGCCTCAGATTCGCCTTCGCCTCGGGGTCCGCAAAGAGCGTCGATTTCGTCAATGAAGATGACGGATGGCTTGTTTTCTCGGGCCATGGAGAACAGGGCCTTGACCAACCTGAAGGGGAAGACAGATGTCAGCTTATTCTAGCCGGAACCAAACGTGGACCGGATTTGACGTACCTTTCACTTTCACCCATCCACTTACTGACCAAGTCAGAACTGCTGATACTGAAGAACGTACTGTTCGCCTCCGTAGCGACGGCCTTGGCCAGATAACTCTTGCCGGTACCAGGAGGACCGTACAACAAGATGCCCTTCCAGGCCTGTCGCTTGCCTTGGAACAGGTTGGGGAACTTGATGGGGAGCACGACAGCCTCCTTCAGCGTCTCCTTGGCTCCATCCAAACCGGCGATATCCTCCCACCTCACATTTGGCCTCTCTTGCAAAATGGCACCCGAGAGCGCATTGCGCAACTTCTTGTTGTCGTCGTCTTCCCCGGATGCCTTGGCTTTGCCTCCCGCACTGCTTCCGTTTGCGGAGACTGGGCCGCCGCGGTTGTTACTGTTGCCATCTTCACCATCCTCGTCGCCGCCTTCGTCAATCCACTTCTTCAGCTTCTCGGTGCGATCGAGATAGACGACCATCTTCTCCCGCATGGTATCCTTCATGACCTTGTTCTTCTCCCACTTGATGGCCTTGACCCACAGGTCCATGGCGATGATGTATGCGTCAAAAGCCTTCTTATACTGCTTTTTATGGTCTAGATCGATCGCCTTTTGTAGCTCGGCGAGAGCTCGTTCGCGAAAGTTGATCGACATGGTGGGAGTGGGCGCCGAGGTAAGGCGGGGGGAGGAGAGGAGGCTGGAGGGGAGGGATCGGGAGGCGAAGGCGAGAGAATGCAGCAAATGCCAGAGGATCGAGTTTGGAAGTAATGCGTCCTTTCCTCCTCACCGAAGGACAGATCGAAGAAGACGGCGAAACCGAGGCGAAAGAGGATGTGAGATCGTGATGTGACGAGGCAACAGCATTCAGAGGGCCTGGAACCAGGATCTCGAACCGGCCGTGGCAGTGGATTGGCGGGGAAACATGCTTGTAGCGGGGCGAGTACGCGACCGTTGATAGCGGGGCATCGAATGGAATCGCAACTCTGGAGACGGAGCCATTTCGTCGAGATTTGAGATAGTCTAGCATTGCTACTTGATACAAAACGGCCCGAGAGAAATACGAATAATATCGAGACAAGATCCGAAATCTTGCTCCCCCAAAGCCCATCTCCAGCATCATGGCCGACCTCCAGCGCCGCCTTCAGGGCCTTTCCGACGACTTTCAAAAGCTCCAGCAAGGCATGTACCGTCCGATACGGGGTTGATTTGGACGACATTTGAGGCTGACAGATGGAATAGAGCTCCAGGAAGCTGTTGATTCGCGACAGAAGCTCGAGGGCCAAAAGCAGGAGAACATCGGAGTACAAAAGGTGCGACGACCTCACGCGCCATAATTCACCCGCTAATCAACGTAGGAGTTCGAGCGACTGGGAGAAGGAGAGACCATTTACAAGCTCGTGGGCCCTGTCTTGCTGAAGCAAGATAAGATCGAAGCCGACAGTACGGTGAAGGGAAGACTGGACTTCATCAGTGGTGAAATGTGAGCCCCCCTGAACGGATGTACCCGAATCCCCACACTGACCATATGAATGCAGCACGAGATTAGAGAACCAGATCAAGGAAATTCAGGTGAAGCAGGAAAAAAAGAAGACGGAAATCATCCAGCTGCAGTCCAGCGCCCAAGCTGCGGCTGGACAGGGGAACGCGCCTCAATAAGAGAAAAATCACCACAAGGGGGCCGATCAAAAAGGATGACATTAGATCATGAGTTGAGTGTATTCTAACGATTGATGACGATGATGCGATCTAGAAGACTTGGCTAAGATATAGAAACATACGCCTTGCCTAGTCTTTATGATGGACGCTTCCCAAAACCCAAACGCCCGTGACGCCATATCCCGTCGTGTTCCTGTGTGATATTCGGTAATTCGTTCAACTTAGTTGATGGTCATGATGGTGAAGCCAAAAGGCAGCCCGTTGTTCTTGGGGCGCTCGTGGGCAGCGTTGGGGGAAAACATAAAGTCGACCTTGTCGTAGGAAGCGAAGGGAGGGGGGCTGGCAGCTGACTCCTCAGCCTCCATGGCCTCCTTGATGGCCTTCTCGATGTCGCTCTTGAGCTCGCACTTCTCAAACACAGGGCTGTCCTCGATGGACTCCTGCATCAGGGCCCGCTGGTCGCTCTCGGCAAAGAGCTGCGCCTCACGGTTGAGGAGGCCATAGTTGATGGTGCGGTGGGTGTCGGCGAGACGCTGGAAGATGATGGTGGTCTCGGCAATGGCCTGGGCAAGGATTCGGGCCTTTCGGGTGTCGGAGAGGCCGGCAAAGATCTCCGACGTCTCCTGCTCGAGCAGGCCCTGAGTTTCCGGGCTGAAGTTGGCCTGGAGAATGCGGTGGAGGGTTTCGCGGCTGTTCAGGTCGAGGTCCGATTCGACCTCGAGCCCGAAGGCACCGGTGATCTTCTTCAAGGTCGAGGTGAGGACCTCCAGAGGGCACCGATCGTTGGGGAGGTGGATATGGCCGTTGACGATCTCAAAGACCTCGACAGCGGAGCTGACAGCGCCTATCGGGCCTGTTAATCGGAGCCTTTCACGTGTAAATGGAGTGACTTACGCGAGACGAGCTCCTCAGTGCTGGACTCGATCTGGATCTCGGTGACGGTAACGGCAGACTGATCTTTGATGGCGGCCATTGTAGTCTTTGTTATCCAAGTGACTTGTGCGAGTGTAGTTTACGAGATGGCGAAGATGAGTTGAGGTAGAGCGAAGGTATGAAGAGTCTCTTATACCATTCTCGAAGAGGATGGGCTCAGCAGATTTATCTACTTCTCGCGCTGCGTAACTGTAAAGACCCTGGAACGCTCATGGCAACGGGCTCCTGGCCGCCTTCTGGTCATTGCTCTCTTCTCACAGCGTCATGAACATGGATGGATGGGTCGATGGGCTGATTCGGGCAGTGTTCCGTGGGGAGTCGTGGGGAGCACAGACACGACATGGTGGCGGTGATTTGATGCCGGAGATGCTGCTGCCACTCTATACGGGCATGATACTGGCAGGAAGAAATCGGAGGTGAGCAGATGGGGCGGGCGGTCAACGGTCAAGGTGAGGCCCAGAAAAGGGGGACGTGCCGAGACGGCAGATGGCGACGGATGGATCCGGGAGGTTGGGTAATTATATTGAATACATGGTGCCTCGGATTTCAGTCCAGTTTCTCCTCGTCGACCTTGCACTGACGTCTTAGCAGTATTCCATGCGTAATAGATGGTGTTTTGGGTGTATTCGCCAAGCCCTGACCGACCCGGGGACGGACATGGAAAGCCGGACTAGACCAAGGACGCAGCTGGACGAGACAATTGAGGAGGGACGGGAACACAGCAATTGGTGGCGGCGAAAACCGAGAAGTCGTAGAAAGCAGGCAAAAAGATCAAACAAGAGCCATCAGACATGGCGTGGACATGGCTTCAGGTGGAATTGCATGATGACCATCTCAGAAACACGCCATGGAACGACGCATGCACTGAGCTGACGTGCATCATTGCATGCGGTGAGAACGAATGGCTAAAGGAGGCATGGATAGCTGCATAGCTGTGCACGCCCCGGTAATGACACATTGAAGTTGCATCTAAGCGTTCAGTCGTCATGCCCCGCCATCGGCTTGCTCTCCCAACCGCCGCTGCCCTGGCGCATGACGTTGGGCGATTGGAGGGGCACGAGTCGAGCAACTCTCAGCGGTTATTGTTAGGTTGAAGGCTGCCTAAGGAGACGGAAGCCATCCGGAACGTCGACGAAGACGCCAGATACAACGATATTTCTGTCCTCGATATGATGATGATGACGACGACCACGACCACATTGCCCTCTTCTTTTTGAACAAATTTCCACGCCCAAAACTTCCCCTCCTTCCCTGGAGTCCCGGACTTTGCATCCACGACAACAACCCGACGACAAACATGGAATCTCCCTCGGCGTTGCGGCCCAGCAGGCCTCAGAGCGCAAAGGAGCTCGTTGAGAAGGCAAAGTTCAACTTTGATCCGAATATTCCGATGAAGTACTGGACGCGCACCGCCGAGACGATCTACCAGGCAGTATGCATCTCCCCTTGCGTCGGCCTTCCGCTCATGAGCTAACCAACATATTCGATAACAGGCTTCCTTTTCGATGAGAGATGCCGACTATGGACGGGCCTACATGATGTTTTACCGCTACTCCCACCTGGTAATGAACGACATGCCCACGCATCCCCAGTTCAAAAAAAGCAGGGCGGATTTCGAGCCTTTGAGAGATCGACTTAATACGGTCATCCCCGAGCTTGAGCGCCTCAAGCCCGAGATTGAACTCGCATATCACGAATGGAAGCGACGAGCGCCCCCGGTCGATGCAAAGTACCGCACGAGATACGACGAGTATGCTGCACAAGACCCGAGCATGAGCGGAAATACAACGATTCTAGATGCGTCAACAAACCAAGATCTGGCCGTAGACCTGGCGCAGAGGGAATTGGTGCGAAGAGATACGGCAAGGCGCGCGACGATACAGGCTGGCATTAAGGATGAAGATGTGATATCGCGGCGCATGGGTGGTCGCTGGGATTCCTGGGATTCACAAGGACGTCGCGGAGACGATGTTGACTTGCAACTCCAAATGGAGGCGACGAGGCAGGCCCTTGACGCAGCCGATCAACGACGACGGGTAGACAGCGACTACCGCACTCCGACGGCATCATCCTATAATTACCCGTCCATCTCTCGACCCAAGGCCGTCGACTTTGAGCCGCCAAGGTATCCAGCTCACGCGCCGCCTCGGCCCTCTCGACCACCAAAGGAACCTGAGCGCCCGGTTAGAGACGACCTACGTGAACCCCCGACGGCTCCAGCAATACCTCGAAAGGTTCCCTTAATGCAGTATGAAGCCCTCGTCCCGACACCACCACCCAAGGGCAGAGACCGACCTTCTCTCCCACCAAAGGAGGACCTTCCTCCAGAAACACCACTCCCGGCGCCCAAGAAGGAACGCTTGACCTTCCAGCCAAGCGCATATCTCGAGAATGGCGACCCTATTCGATCCCTTTTCCTTCCGAGGCAGCTTCGTCACAAGTTTCTCGAGATTGCCGAAAGCAATACTCGCCGGGGCTTGGAAATGTGCGGGATTCTTTGCGGCACTCCCATCAACAATGCGCTTTTTGTCAGGTGTCTGTTGATTCCTGACCAGAAGTGCACGTCTGACACGTGTGAGACGGAAAACGAGACATCAATGTTTGACTATTGCATTCGTGAAGACCTGCTGGTACTGGGATGGATCCACACGCATCCTACGCAGACGTGCTTCATGAGCTCCCGAGACTTGCATACGCAGTCTGGCTATCAGGTCATGATGCCGGAGAGCGTGGCCATCGTCTGCTCTCCCAAGTTTAACCCCGAGTAAGTCGCGACGACCCTGTCCCTGCACACGGTTGACTGACACCTCTGCTTAGTTACGGCATATTCCGCCTTACTCACCCGCCCGGGCTCGACCTCATCTTGAAATGCCACCGCGAGGAAACGTTTCACCAACACGAAGTCCCGAGAGGCGAAATTCTGTGCCGCGAAGCTGGGCGGCCTGATGGACACGTGTACGAGACTGACAAGCTGGAATTCTACGTGCACGATTTGCGAACAAAGAAAACATGAAGCCATCTCGTCGACCCTACGAGTACAGGTACCGAGGGTGCAGTGTAATGCGGCCGGATGTGCATAGTGCAGGAGTTCAAAAGAAGACAGGTTAGAGATACAGTAAAAGCAACGATGAGAAATCAGGACATTTGGAATGGATCGTCACATGCGGCACCGGGTTTGGTGTTGGGTGAGCTGCTTCCGGAGCTTCCCGAAGTTGGGGTTGTGTCACCCTCCTTGGTCTCTCGCCAGCAACCCACATGTTGAGAATGGAAAAGGCACATGTTGTTCCAAAATTCACCATCAGGAATCTGCCTTCTCGCATATGGCTGATGGCTAGCAGGAGAATAAGCCTTCGCGGGCAAGTTCCAGCGCCCACTTATGGCGATCTGATAATGCAGCGCGTGCAGGCTGTCAATCTTACCGGGCCCCTTGATGTCGGCTGCTGGGGAGGGTTCTGCAGCGGCCAAGGCCGAAATGGCAGTGGAGTGTTGGATGTGAGGGCAAGGCGGTTGAGCAATGGCGACTGGGTGCGGTGTTGCGTGAGGCATTCGTAGTGTGAGATTGTCATGTCTACATACCTACTTACTGTACCACAGTACGACGTACATACTTCGTACGTACCCTGATATGCAAGACGCAAAGTCTCTTCGTCCTTGGCCCAATGCCGTGCGCAGCTTGTTGCCGTCGGCTGAAGATCTCTGCCACACGACCAAAAGGCCATTCTCGATAGGGCATCGCATGGAAGCTGTCTGGCCCGAAAAGGGCGAGATCTTCAGACAGGAGCAAGGGTGAGTGACGGCAGGGCGAAGCTGGAAAAGCACGAGTAGTCTGCATCAGGATCGCGGCGGCTGGGTAGGAATCTGTTCTTAGCAGTCGACGATGAAGATCATTGCTTATCCATGCAGAAGCTAGGGTTGGAGAATTTATTGTTTGTTTGTAATCACCAAGGCGCCAAGCGAACGACGGTCTTCACCGTTCAAACCGTAGCTATCATGGTCCCGCAGGCAGAGACGCGAGAGCAGCTGAAAAGTCTAGCTGCAGCGAGATGGCCTCCCGTCCACTCGCATCGGATGCCTGAAGCTCCGCCGGGCCACAGCGGCACGGCCTGCGAAATACGTGTCTGCATGTGCATGGAGGGTCGACTTGGGTGCGGGCGGTACGGGAGGAGAGCTTCCAGTGACCCACGGTTCATGATATCAGTCCGAATGTGAGGGTGCAGGGCAGGAAGAGGTCTCTCAGTTGGTTATGCTCTTCTGGTCTTCAGAAGGCATCGAGGGTTCGTCCATTGAGTCCTAGCAAACTTAGATCCAAGTCTCAAGGGAGGAAAGATGGGAGATGGTTGCACGTCATTTGTCTCACAGGGAAAGCCATCACTGGTCAAAGTGTCAATGGAAAAACATGACAAGAAGCTAGAGGCCACCCTGGTTCACTTCAGCTGGCCGGTGGAACGCCTCCTTTCTGCATTGGGAGGGCCAATTGCGATGGCCGCATTTCGGAGCCACTCTTCATGACACACAGACAGACAGGCACGGGACAAGGACAAGCAAGCAAGTCTCAGTTGGGAGGGCGGAAAAGAAACGAGTCTTGGGCGAATGGCGTGTCAACAAGTCTTGGTGAGGCGGGACGGGATCGTCGAGGCTAATGTGGAGGGGGGAAAGAATCGGTCGGAGCTGGAGAAGTAAGGGATGGGGATGGACCTTGTTGATCCTGATGCATCCTGTCGTGATCCTTAGAGAAGAGGCAGAGGAGGAAGATGAGGGAGTATGTATCCGTACGACATAGTGTAACGAGTGCCGTGTTGAAACACTCTTTTCCCCGCTGTCATGTCGACTGCCGGCTTTCCAGGACGTACGAATACATACATCTGGAGCACGAATCCACAAAGCAAAATCTCGTTTCGTTTCCCGGCGTCTCGCCGTCTACGATACGGGATTAGCCTGGCCCGTCAAGGGCTTGCCAGCCTCCAGGCTTGACCAGCTGGGGCGAGCGACGGCTCGGTCCGCATTTTCTTTGCCATCCTTTCTCGGGCTTCTGACGTTGCTTCTGTGTAGCTGAGGAAAGCAATGTGCTTCAGTGTCGCCTTCTCGGCCGTCGAATGATACGAGAGAAACAGACTGAACAAGACTTGCTCCTCCCTATCTCTCCCGTCCCGTCCACCCAAGCCAAGACGGCATCGCCATGGCCATCTTTTGACCGCCAATCCCTTTCCCCCTCCCTGCCCAAAGACTAAGCTTGAACGGGGGGCGCGTCGTTCCCTGCTGAGGCCCTCCCCGATCCGCATTTTGCGCCCTCGAGCGTGAAATGAGGGGGTGGAACCGGACGCTCCAATGACGGGAAGAAGCTTTCAAGACATTTCTCTTGTCGTCGTGATTGGCTGCAGACGAGACTCGGTCGGTCGGCCAGCGAGCAAGCAGCATGCAGTGTGACCAGCTGAGGAATCACGGAAATGCGCCATGGACGGAACGAGGGCTCGCCTTATCGGTCTGTATCCGTAAGGATAGACGAGGTTTGCGGGCGGTTAGAGCACTTGCATCTCTGATGTCAGTACTCCGTAGGTAGGTATTCGTAGGGATACCTACTCCGTAGGTACGGAGTACTTGGTAATTACGTACTGGAGGTAACTCGACATGCCGGAGCTGGCCAATGCGAGGCGGTAGATAATAAGCGGTTGCTGTAGTGCATACCGGGTACGTCTCTGCCGTCGGTATGACAGATTTGACAGCCTCTCAACCGAGTCTAGCTTGCACGAGTCTGAGTTCGTACTGTATGTCCACAGCTGGACTCGGATGGTGGCTGCAGGTCGTCCTTCGGGCTATCCGCCCGTCTCCGCTAGGACCGCCCCAAAGCCATTGGCATAGACACCAGCTCGAAGCTATAGCTTGTCGAATGCCGATCGCCAAAAGCAACAAGGGCGGCCTCTCGTCCAACCACGGCTGCCGTGCTCCCCTTGCTTCACTGGGGATGGAGAGAGAGCGGGTCGGAGAGAGAGGGATGCAATGTCTCACGTAGGTGCAATGAGACCTGTACGTACTCCGTACCTACTGCGGATCAGCCGTGGTGGCTGCCCTGCGAGCTGTTCGATAAAGACGGTAGCTGCCCCCGGTCTTGACGCTCTGAGGTCTCGTCTGCTCCTGACTTGTCTTCTCTCTCCCCCTTCACCACCAAAGGCCGATCGATAGCTGTAGACAACCATGGCGTCCAACGGCAACGGGTCCGAGGCCAAGAACGGAGGTACCCTCGGGGGATACCACAACGGCCACGGCAACGGCACCAAGAGCTCCGCCCAGCCCATCAATTATCCTAACGGCCCGATGCCGACGAGGGTGAAGCCCAAGAAGGAGGGCTTCATGGCCAACTACAAGAAGCTCAAGGAGGCGTCGAAGAGGCCCTTGCCCAGCAAGAGCGGCGATGGGCAGTATCTCACCGTGGCGAAGCGGCCGGGTCTGAAGGACGACATGAAGCGTCTGAAGATGCGAGGTAGGTCGGCTGCATGGCGTTGCGGGACATGGGGCTGACGGGAGATAGATGTCAAGACGCTCATCGACATCATCTCGGCCAAGGTCAAGGGAGAGACGCAAAACGACGACAAGACGATGATCATGGAGAGGACGATTCAGCTGGTGGCTGGCCTCTCGGATCACTCGACGGTCCAGGAGGTTCTCACCAACGACTTTATCGACAAGCTCTGGTACTCTCTCGACCATCCTCCTCTGCTGTACATGGGCGACGAGTACCGCTTCCGCCAGCCCGACGGATCCAACAACGTACGTCTCTCCACTACTACTGCACTGCCAGCGACTAACACGGCCAGAACCCGTACTTTCCCAAGATGGGCGCCGCTCGAACTCCCTACGCACGATCCTGCAAGCCTAAGACCCTGCAGCTTGGTGCTCAGCCGGATCCCGAAGATGTGTACGAGGGTGTCATGGCTCGAGGCGAATTCAAGCGGAACCCCAACAATGTGTCGAGCATTCTGTGGTACTGGGCTACGATCATCATTCATGGTGAGTCTGACGATGACCAACGACTCGACGTTTGCTAATGTGTCACGCAGATCTCTTCTGGACCGACATGAAAGATCCCAACCAGAACGACTCCTCCTCGTACCTGGATCTCGCGCCGTTGTACGGATGCAACAAGGAACAATGCGACTCGATTCGAACATTCCGCGACGGTCTGATCAAGCCAGACACGTTTGCCGACAAGCGCATGATTGGAAACCCTCCCGGAGTGTGCATCATCTTGGTCATGTTCAACCGCTTCCACAACCACGTCGCTGCCCACCTCGCCGAGATTAACGAGGGCGGCCGCTTCACAAAGCCGGCTGCCGATCTCGCTGAAGAGGCTGCTGCTGCTGCTTGGCAAAAGTACGACGAGGAGCTCTTCCAGACGGCCCGACTCGTCACGTCTGGCCTCTACATCAACATTACCTTGGTCGACTATGTCCGCAACATCATTAACATGAACCGCGTCGACAGTACTTGGACCCTGGACCCTAGACAGGAAATGGGCGTCCAGGTCGGTACCAAGGGCGGTTCGGAAGCGGGCGTTGGCAACGTGGTTTCGGCCGAGTTCAACCTGTGCTACAGATGGCACTCTTGCATCTCGGAGATGGACGAGAAGTGGATTCAGGACTTTTACAAGTCGCTTCTGGACGGATACGATGGTCCCATTGACGTGCAGCGCATGATCATGGCCGTGAAGAGGTTCGAAATGTCCGTGGCTAAGGACCCGGCCGAGCGAACCTTTGACGGCTTCCAGCGAGGTCCCGATGGCCGCTTCAACGACGACGAGCTGATGGAGGCCCTGGCTACGGCCATTGAGCAGCCTGGCGGTGCTTTTGGCGGCCGAAACGTGCCTCGCGTCATGAAGCCCGTGGAGATGCTCGGAATTATCCGCGGCCGCAAGTGGAATCTCGCCGGCCTCAACGAGTTCCGCAAGCACTTTGGCCTCAAGGGGTACGAGTCGTTTGAGGACATCAACTCGGATCCCGAGATTGCCGAGAACCTTCGCAACCTCTACCAGCACCCGGACAACGTCGAGTTGTATCCTGGCATCGTCGCCGAGGAGCACAAGACGCCCATGGTTCCCGGCGTGGGCATTGCGCCGACTTATACCATCTCGCGTGTGGTTCTCTCGGATGCCGTTTCTCTTGTCCGCGGCGACCGTCACTACACGACCGACTACAACCCAAGATACTTGACCAACTGGGGCTTCAAAGAGGCAGAGTATGATCTGGACGTGAACCACGGCTGTGTCTTTTACAAGCTGTTCATCCGGGCCTTCCCCAACCACTTCAGGTACAACTCGGTCTATGCCCACTATCCCATGGTGATTCCTTCGGAGAACAGGCAGATTTTGACCAACTTGAACCGCATCCACCTGTTCAACTTTGACCGTCCGGCCTACAGGACGCCCAGCGTCAACCTCAACTCGTACGGAGCTGCCAGGCACGTTTTGTCCAACCCCGACAACTTCCGCCTGTCTTGGGAAGAGACGTTTGCGGGCCTAGTGGGCGGTCGTCAGTTCTCCGTCTCGTTCACGACTGATCTCCAGGACGAGCAGCGCAAGCACTTGGGTGCTCTGCTGTATCAGGGCAACTGGAAGACGACCATCAAGTCCTTCTACTCGATGATTGCCGAGCGTCTGCTCGTCGAGAAGTCGTTCAAGATTACCGGCCGCAGCCCCCAGGTGGATATTATCCGCGACGTGGGTAATCTGGCCCACACTCACTTCGTCTCCAGGCTCTTCAACCTGCCCCTGAAGACCAAGGACAACCCCAAGGGCGTCTACTCGGAGCAAGAGCTGTACGCGCTGCTCGCCGCCATCTTCATCAGCAACTTTTACGACATTGATCCCGTCAAGTCGTACCCCATGCGTCTCGAGGCCAAGGAGGCTGCCGTCCAGCTCGGCGGTCTTCTCGAGACCAACGTCAAGCTGGCGACGACTCTGGGGCTGAGCGGGCTCTTCACCAAGCAGATCAAGGGGGATCCCCTTGCCAACCAGGGCGTCAGCTTGGCCAAGGGGTTGAAGAAGGCTGGTCTCAGCAACTTGGACATTGTCTGGAACCAGATCCTGCCCACGGCGAGCACCTTGGTTCCCAACCAGGCTCAGTTGGTGAGTTTATGATGAGTTGGGGGAAGTAGGGACTCGACTAACGCTGCATAGTTTGCTCAATCTCTCGACTTTTACCTGTCGCCTGCTAATGAGGAGCGCCGCACCGAGCTGCGCCGCATTGCTCTGCAAGAGTCCAACGATCAGTCTGACGCGCTGCTGCTCGGATATGCCCTCGAGGGTATTCGCCTCTCTGGCACGTACGGCACCTATCGCCAGGCCACCAACGCGGGCACGATTCCCGAGGACGACGGCCGCAAGGTCAACGTGCAGTCGGGCCACAAGGTCTTCTTGTCCTTTGCTTCGGCGGCCCGAGACGCCACCCACTTCCCCAGTCCGGAGGCGGTCGACCCGCGACGACCGGTCGAGTCGTATCTTTTCTTGGGCGTGGGCGAGCACGCGTCGGTTGACAAGGAGATTGGTTACGTCGGTCTCACTGAGCTGTTCCGCGCCGTTTTCCGGAAGAAGGGCCTGAGGCGCGCTGCTGGTCCTCAGGGACAGCTGAAGAAGGTGCCGAGGGCTGATGGGTTGTTTGAGTATACTACCGAGGACTGGGCGAGTTTGTGGCCTTTGCCTACGTCGATGAAGGTTGCGTGGGATGCGGAATAATGAGGGGTTTGAGTTTTAGGTTGAGGTTTGAGGTTTGAGATTGTTTGAGTTTGCGACATCACTTATGCATTAATACCAATACCACATTTGTTTCGAGACACGACGGCAAGGAAATAGTTGTCCCGTGAAGCAAAAAGACATACAACAGCGAGGATTCCCCAATCGTCACCGACTTGAGTACTAGTTCGCCGCTTCTCAGCTTGACTGAGGGAGAGCAGACGGGATCCTGTATTCTCTGAGAGCTATGGTCGTATGTGCTGGGAGAGGTGTTAGAGAGGTAGAAGACAGGTTATCGTGGAGGAGGACAAGAACAAAAAACATACAACAGCGAGGATTCCCCAATCGTCACCGACTTGAGTACTAATTCGCCGCTTCTTAGCTTGACTGAGGGAGAGCAGACGGGATCCTGTATTCTCTAAGAGCTATGGTCGTATGTGCTGGGAGTAGTGTTGCAGAGGTATA
>JAMQMW010002339.1:21753-56343 GCA_024115155.1 Thelonectria blattea
CCAATCGTCACCGACTTGAGTACTAATTCGTCGCTTCTTAGCTTGACGTGCGGAGAGCAGACGGGATCCAGTATTGTCTAAGAGCTGTGGTCGTATGTGGAGGTGAGTGGAGGAGAGAGGCATTATAGGATGCCACAAATTGAACCGGGAACAAGAAGATGGAGGATTCATTATCGAGAATTCCTTGTCATCAGCGGCTCGAGTATAGCAAGTTATAAAAACCCGGTTTAATTGTCGTGCTAAGAAGGAAATTTTTTTAAAAAGACTCAAGGAAATATTGTATGCGCTCGTCACTCATATCTCATGATGCCAAAGCACATGTCCCATACTCGTCCAAAACACCGTCAATCTGAAATCCCATCCCTTCTCCCCTAATAAACCAACCACCACCCCCTGGCAGCGTGAATGACATTCTCCTTTGCCCCCTGCTCCCCATTCTCGACGCGCTTCCACAACAACGAATCCTTGACTTCCCCTTCCAGCTTCCACTCCAGCGGCGCCGCGTACCTCCCGTCTGGCGCGCCCTTTTCGCCGCAGCTGCTCGCCCACTGGTTGAACTCGGGCACGTCGAGCTTCAGCCCCGTGCGGAGGCGGTAGTACAGCTCGCTGATCTCGTGAGCAGACCGCGTCCAACCCTGGAGTTGGTGGTGCGCTGCTCGCAGGAGGTCCAGATGGCGGGAGGCTTCGAGGGATAGGCGCTGCAGGTCGATGTACGCGTGGGCTTGGGAGTCGTGGCGGTGGCACGCGGAGCTGATCTCGCGGAGGACTTCTTCGTGGATTACCATGGCGTTGGCGGGGAGGTTGGCCGATGCGTAGAGGCTGGCGAGGAGGCGGGAGACTTCTAGAGTGTCTCGGTCGAAGGGGCCTCGGCCGCGACGGAGGTTGTACCAGAGGAGTTCGGCCGTGTCGATGGCTTGGGCGACGTGGCCGTGGGCGTGCTGCGCGTGGACGAGGAGCTTGCCCATCTCGAGGACGACTTCGGGAGACCAGCCGCGAGACTTTTGGACTACTTCGCGGGTCTGCCACAGACGCCAGAGGAGTTTCTCCAGCTCGACGTAGTTTGCCTGAGCACCCAAGAGGCGGATCAGACCGGCAACGTCTTCGAAGCGCAGAGCAAGCACGTCCATGTCGGCGGCGCGGAAGGCAGCGAGCACCTCGGCCATGACCTCTCGCGACGTGTCGAGCATGGCCTTGCGAATGTCTTGCTGCTTCGGGTTGGTCGGGTGAGGCACGTCGATGCCGGCCAGCAGCTCGGCGAGCTTGTACCCGTAGCGGATGCACGACCGGCGCTGGTAGAGCTTCTGCCCTCCGGCCCAGTGGAACACGCAGTGTCCGACGTGCTGGGCGCAGTAAAAGTCCTCCTCGACGAGCAGGTCCCTGACCTTGTCGTTGCCGGCCTTGCACGCCAGTGCGGCAAAGTCGACGGCCGTGGTGCTCCGGTCGCGGGACAGCTCGACCAGGATGGCCAGGTAGAAGATGCGCGCGTGCTCGTCGGCCGTGGACCGGAGGAGGTTGGCGTAGTGCTTCTTGAAGAGGCCGAAGAGGCGCTGGTCCAAGGAGACGAGGAGGTGGGTTCGCTGGTGCTCTTCCCAGAAGACGCGGAGTTTGGCGCCGGATTCGAGGATGGACTCGAGGTTGGAGTCGGGGGAGTCGATGACGCGGGAGTATTCTTCGTATAGGAGGGATTCGAAGATGATGTCGGCCATGAACTCGGTGTACGAGACGGGGGAGGCTTGGGTGTCGGAAGAGGAGCCGTGGAGGCGGTGCTCGAAGGCGATGAGGAAGACAAAGACTACCTTGGACACGGAGGCGGAGAGCTTGAGCGTGATGTCCTGGCCGGGCATGGTGCCGTGGAAGACGACGAGGTGCCGGAGTTGGCGGAGGAGTTCGTGGCCTTCCTTTGTGAGGTTGGCGGCCGTGTAGATGGAGGCCAGGGTGATGGCGGCGCTGAAGAGGTTGATTGTGACGCTGAGTGTGGTGACAATCTCTGTTACAGAGACTTGAAGCAGCTGCACGATGCGGAGGTGAGACTCCTTGGTGGCCACCTTTTGGTACAAGACGACCACGTCCCGGAGCGCCGCGAGAGTCGACTCGTGCCAGCACCCCTTTTCGACCTTGAGCTGCTCGTACGTCTGCACGCAAACCTCGATGGCCCGATCAACAGAAACAGGCGTCTTACCGGCTCCCTTTCCGGTAGTCACGATGGTGACGTACAGCTTTGCGAGGCGTTTCTTGACCATGTGCACCGTCGTCTCCTTGATGGTGGCGGTGGTGGTCTTTGTCGTGGTGATCTTCTTGATGACCTCCTCGTACACGGTGACGGACTCGTGGTAGTTTTCCTCGCGCTTCTCGCACAGCTCGGCCAAGGCGACGAGCGCGAGGATCACGGCAGGAGAGTCGGTGCCGCTGAGGATGGTGACGGTTTGCTTGTACTGGGTGCAGATCTCGTAGAGGACGGAGAATTGCACCTTGAAGTGCACTTGGAGGACGTGTGTGTACTTTTGGTAGATTTCCACAATGACTTCTTCTGTGACGCCGCTCTCCTGGTGGTGGTTGACGACCGTCTCCCAGAGAAGAACGCAAATGTCGCGGAACTCGGTCCATTTCTCGAGGGAGTGGTAGTGCCGGAACAGCCAGAGGGACGCCTTGAGGGCATCGCGGTGGCAGTGCTTCTGGTCCTTGTTCAGGATGGTGACAATCTCCAGGTAGTGCACGTAGGCGTCCTTGCTGCCGATCAACTCGCAGTGAGCAGCCAGGAGGTACAGAGTCTTAATGGTCAAGTAGTGTCCGTGGTCGAGGTCCTTGCGGTACCGATCCAGTACCTCGACGTACACCTCGATGACCTTTTGGTGTCGGTGGTGCTCCTCGTAGAACTCGACGAGGACGGAGATGGCTTGCTGGAGACACTCGTCGTCGAGACGGCATGAGGAGAGACAGGCCTGGTAGATGCGCAGGTGAGTCTTCTCGGCGAGTTCGTAGTTGCCCTGGCGGAGATGGCAGTCGGCCAGGCGGCGGGCCACGATGATGCACTCCCCGACATATTGCTCCGAGACGGAAATGGTGGCTTCGGCGGACAAAAAGGCCTTCCAGGTGACTTCGAGGGTTCTCGTGATGATGACCTCGGCGTCCTTGCGGTTGCCGCGCTGGTTGTACAGCGCGACGAGGGCGCTGCAGGCTTGGAACAGAGCCTTGTCGACCTTTGTCTTCTTGCAGCGCGCAAAGTGCAGCTCGTAAATCTCCTTGACGACCGTCTCGGTGACTTCCACTTCGGTAATGGTCGTCGTCTTCTCCGTGACGGTCGTCTCAACAACCTCCTCAACCACCTCGGTAATAAGCAAAGTCGTCTGCTGAGCCTCCTCGTGCTCGACCTGGCCGTGCTCCTTGAACCAGCCCCAGACCTTTCTCAAGATGGAAACCGTCATGTTCAAGAGCTTGAACTCGCGGCACACGCTGCCAATCTTGCGGATCCAGATGACCAGCGTCTCGTCCTCGCACTTATGGTGCTCGTACTCGTTCCAGAGACAAATCAGAATGCTCGTCGCTTCTTCCACGCGCTTGACTTCCCGCAGGAAGTGCACGTATGCCAGCGCAATCTCAATCTTGGACACGTGCACTTCACGGCTGGGCTTGAGCCGTCCGATGACGCAGATGCGACGCCACAGCGAGACGTACAGCCGCTCGGCCAGGTAATACTTGCCGCAGCTAAAGTACGACTGGGCCAGCTTGAGCAGCATGAGGATGCACGTGTGGTCCGTCACGTCCATGTCCTCGCTCGTCTCGAAGATGAGCTCCTCGAGTTCCCCGATCTGATCGCCTCCGTCGTCCTTGACTTCGAAGACGATGTCGAGGTTTCCGAAGAACTCGCCAATCTTGCGGGCTCTGGCCGAGCCTTTGCCTTCGCGGGCCACGATGATCTCGTAGAGTTCCTTGTATACGACGGTGACTTGCCATTCTTCCTTGATGTCGAGGTAGAACTTGGCCAGCGTCTCGTACCAGCGGATGGCTTCGTCGCTGGTGCGCCCGTGCTTGTGCTTGCAGATTTCGATCATGAGCTTGATCATCTCCTCGCGGCGTGTAATGATCTCGTTGCGCTTGGTCACGACAATAGTCTCGGTCCAGTGCAGGAACAGAGCGGTGCAAGAGGCCACGGCGTGGCTGGTCCGCGACAAGATGACCTGCCCGAGCTTGACGGCCAGGTAAAAGTAGTTTGCCCCGTGAACCGGCGACTCGGCCAACTTGACGTGCACGTGGCCGAGGTTGATGAGCGTCTGCAAGACCGTAAGGTGTTCCTTGCCGAAGCACGACTCGCGGATCTTGAGAGCCAGCTCGTGCAGTTCGGCCTGCTCCTGGCCCGAGTGGTTCCGGTGCCAGCAGGACCGCTCGAGGAGCACAAACATGATGGACTCGGGGAAGATGGCGGAAAAGTCCTCCGTCAACTTCACCTCGCCGTTGTCCACCAGCCCGGCCAGGCGGAAATGCACGATCCAGTTCCTCATGACGTAGCCCAGGAAGCGGTGCGAGTTGAGCACGTGGTCGAGCGAGCCGTATTCCAGCTCTTCGGTGGAAATGTCCTGCTCGGAGCCCAGGCTGAGTCTCGCGTAGAGGAGCATCCGCTGCGTCAGCTGCAGATGGGTGTCCTTGGCGGATAGGAGAGACTTTCCGAGGAGAGATTGCATGTGCGTACGGACAATGGCGCTGCGGAAGTGCAACCGGCCGCCGCGGATGACGACGACGTGGCCACAGTGCTCCGAGACAAACTTGGCCACGTTGAGAGGCGTCGGAGCCAGAGCGTGCTTGTGCAGGTCCGTCGAGAGCAGCTCGGCAATCTCGTGCACGGCAAACGGCTCCGCGGTCACGAGCATGAAGCTCAACAGATATCTCAGTGTCTCGTTCTTGGCCAGCCCGAGCCCGTCGACGACAAGGCCGAGCAACTTGGGCACCTCGTTGGGCAAGCCCTGCAGCGTCTTGACAAAGGCATCGTGAGAAGCGGGCTCTCTAACCAGCGCCCGTCCGACAAAGTAGGCCCAGAGGAAGCTCCCCTGAGACCGCGTCGCCAGGTTCTCGACGATTTCCTCCTGCGTGCCGACGTTGAACTGTCCCCAGTGGCTCGACTGCGCCAGCGTCTGTCGAAAGTGCGACTTGATGTCCCCGTGAACGTGCTTGGCCGCCATGACGAGCTGTCTGCTCTTCTCGACGAGATGCTGCGCGGGCCGCGAGAAGTTGATGACGCGAGTCCGCTGCAGCTTGGCCACGGCCGCCCGGAGTTCCTGGTGGAAGGCGACGGCGTGGACGGCCGAGCCGCACGTGTCGTCGCAGCCGTCCGTCAGGATGACAAACGAGCGTTCGGACTCGGCGGCCTTGAGGCTGTCGTGGAGGATGCGCCAGAGGGTGGCTTGGAGTTTCTTGGAGTCGTGGCTGGTGGCGTCTTCGTCGAAGGCTTGGACGAGAGAGGTGTACAGGGTCACGTCGCCGACGCTGCGCTCGAGGAGCTGGAAGAGGAGGCTCTTGACGCAGGCGAGGGTTGTGGCTTGGTTGGCCGAGTCGTAGGCTGGGGCGTGTAAGTGCCGAACTGAACTGAACTGGCTGAAGGGGGTGAGGACTTACGAAACCTGTATGAGAGCACAACATAGGACCTGTTGTCGAGCGGACGAGCAAGTCTCTCCTCGACCCATTCGGCGAGCACCGTCTTGCCAAAGCCCGCCGGCGCCGAAACATTGAGCACCTGCTCGCTGCTATCAAAGAACTGGACCAAGTTATCCTTGATCCAATTACACGTATCCTCCGACCGGTCCAGCTGCTCCAGCACCTCATCGTACAACGACCCGCGCACGCTCGGCCCAAACGTCGGCACCAACTTCTCGCGCAGCCACCTCAGCGACCCGCCCCTCGTGAGCTTGAAGGCCCAGACGTTATCACAGAGAGCGTTGCGCGAGGCCCAGACTTGGTCGATGTGCGGGCCGAAGGCGGCATCAAAACTGATGCTCACGCTGCCGCCCGGTTGGAGGCTCAAGATGCGCTCGCGGTAGTGGCTGGCGATGGTGCCGGCTAGGTCGACCAGGTCGCAGAAGATGGCCACGGTGGTTTCGCGGATGTGCCGGGGCATGCGGACCAGGTCGTGGATTTGGCCGACGTTGGAGAGCATCATGGCTAGTTCGTAGAGGGCCGTGAAGGTTGGGACGAGGGCTTTGGCTTGAGAGTGGCCGATCTGGTGGTGTGAGTACATGACCATAATAGGGGTCAGACTGCAGTCTGCAGGTGACAATCACATACCTCGAGGAGAACTTGGCAGCCAGCCAGCGCGGCCGAAGCAGACTCGAGACACTCGGTCGCAAAGGCGTCTATCTTGATGGCAAAGTACCACATTTGCAACCCAAAGAACTGAGCCGTGCTGAGCACTCTGTCCCAGTCGCTTCCCCGACGGGGCATCGACCTGAGGCGCTCATCGGCAATGTACTGCAGGTACGAGTGCAGCGTGACGCCCTTGACAAACGGCTCGTCGTAGTCGTCGAAGCGGCAGATGAGGTCCTTGACCTTGCGAGCGACCTTTGTCACCCGGATGTAGTGCTCAGGCTTTGGCGTGGTGAGGCCTTCTTGGGCCGCCGGCGTGGACACGCCATTGCTGGGTCCATTCTTCGCGGGGGGAGCCGCCTCGGGGACTTTCTGGATGGCGGCCATGTTTGGAGGCTGTAGGCGACGGATTGGCTCGTCTGGAGAAGTGGAAGAGGGAAGAAGAGGAGGAGGAGGAGGAGGAGCAACGTGTGTATGGCTTCGTTTGCGTTTGACTGAGGCCCAGACGACAGTCAGCCTCGACCGGGCAAAAAGAGAGTAAAAGACTCACGGTTCCTGAGACTCTTGCGCAGTCTCAGCATGCTCGACTTGGGCTTCGTAGGGGGTCGCTTCTTGGACAGGCGGCTCCTTTTATGGTCTACTCGGCGGGATGCGGACGTCCCGCGATATCTGGGCAGGGGACATGCAAGGCATGAAATACAACTCCACATGGTAACGGCAACGGGCGAGCAACAATAACAACAAGGGGCAAGTAACAGCAACAGCAACAAGCAGCAAAAAGAAAGCGTGAATACGGAATGCAGGGGGGCAAAGGCACCCCGGACTCCCGGAGTCTCAGGCTGGATGGCTGGCTGAACTCCTGGATCGGAACGGCTTAGTCGTTGGTCGTTGGTCGTGTCGGTAGTAGTCTGAAGAAGAAAGGAGGAGGTCCAGAACTGTAGAGTGCGACGGGGTGGTGCGAAGCAAGGGCGAGGCGTTCCAGTCCCCGATCAAGTGGAGGATTGTATAGACGTTCAACAACAGTTACGACATCTGTCGGCCAGCCCTGTATCAGACTGTGTGACTCCAACGACCACATCAGAGGTCCCATCGGACCATCGCCAGCCGTGTGTCCTCGAAGCGCGATTGGACGAAACACCTGATGCAGACCAGACGAGCAACCCACCGCATGAAAGGTGGCTTAAGCAACGAGAAGCGCGAGAGTGGCTTCCAACTCACTCTGCTTCGATAGACTGTTGCTGAGCTGGCGCCACTCAGCAGCCAAAGCGGCGAGATGACAAAAGCAAAGACATCGTGCCAGCTGCAGTCGGACGGGCTATGCGGGACCGGATAGTGGGCACACGGGACATAGAGGCTCATCCCGATTTCCGATCTCATCGTGCGTCTGAGGTGGCCGTGTGGCTGGCTGGATTCCGGGGGGGTTATTACGTAGTTTCGAATCAGAGAATGTAAAGGAGGAGGCACGTCACGTCACTCGAGGGATGAGCAGATTTGACACGCGGGGGCGCAGCATCGGACGAGAGTGTATGAATAGGTCACACGTGGGAAAAAGCAAAGACGAGGATAAGAAGGGGTACCCAAGAGACGGGAGAGAAGGCGAGAAGAGCGCATTATCTTGACCTACATGAGGCAATCATCGTGGTGCGTCTTTCGCCGAGGTATTCGGGAGTATGAGCTGACTTGCTGTGCCGCGTTAAAGGACTTTTCCTTCAGCTGTGATTCAGTCGGTCTCTCGGTCATGAGTTGCCCGATTTGGAGTTTGGCAAGGCTCGGCGCCGTCTCACATTGAGCGACAGCTATTATTGGAGGGAGGGACGGCCTGGTTCAATCCTGATGGTTAGCTTTCAATGAGTTGAGCAGAAAGTGAACTCTGCTTCGTCTGGTTGTTGGGTTCAACTGCCACATATTCAATATCTGGTGCAAGGCTGAAAGCCAATAACACAGGATGGCCCTTTTAGTCGGTGGCTTCTTACTCGGGTAATTGCAGGGCAAATATTCAAGTTCTCTCGTATCAGGGTAGGCGCCACCCAGGCCTTTTCTCCCTTCTTTGTGGCGTTCTTTGGCTTTAATACCATCAGCATCTCAGACCGAGGTACCAGTCTACGGCTAGGTAAGTACACAGTCTAACGGACGTGGTGAAAGCAACATCGACGGGGTGTCAGTACCGAAGTTGTCTGGTGCCATTGACTTAATAGAGAGAGTATTCAAACCACATCTCTTCCATCAGGTGATCACTCCCATCATCTCCGAAAGACTTCCCTTGCAGGTGAAACTATTCATCGACGATGCTCGTCGGGAAGCTTTCACTTGAAATTAAAGCCCCGGTCGAGTTGTGACGTTGTTGCCAATGGCTTAGACCCCGACAAATGTGCGCTTTCCATTGCGTTCGAGTCTCGTAAACCTCGAATCTTAAGTACTGTTAGCATCTTGACCGATAATGTGAAGTGATATTAAACGCAGGTAGGCAGACCAAGGATCCCATTCTTTGTGCAGAGTGTTTGTTCTGCCTCGAGGTTGACACCGAAGCCGATGACATCATCTTTCCTACACGCATTAAATCTTCGGATCCTGGCCCTCAAGGGAGCGGCGAGTTTTATTTGTTCCACTTGGTCGAATTGGTTCTTCCACTCAAAGATAGGAAATATTAAAATGTCACTGTTTATGGTCAGTGACTCAGTGTGTTACCGCGTTTGCATGTCATCGTATTCGCGAGATACCTGGCCGCCCGCCCGGTAATGTCAAGGATCTTGATCTCGTAGCACACGAACTTGCCTCGGTCAGAAGAGGGCGGGAAGGGGTAGTCCGAGATGGCAGTTGGGCATTCGAAAGAAGTCGAGGGACTGGGACCTGGCCATCTGTTCATTAATGCACTTGATTGGCCGTTTTCGATATTCACTCACCGAATTCTATCATTTCCTTGGTAATTCGGATTGATCCTAGCTACTTAGCCCATACCAGAAACCTTGAAGGTTGCAGGGAACCGGCATGGGGATTGGCACATTAATGCTTCGAGATATGTGAACGCAGCAACTTGGAGACAAATTGACGCCCGCTTTCCACTACAAGAGATAGTGCAGACCAGCTATTCTCGTCTATGGCGTGCACATCTCCCCCTCGGTCGAGTTAAAACTCAACGAGTGACGGAAACCCCCGCGCGGAAGCTGCGAGCAGTGGGTTGGCGAAATCAACGCCCTCCTCTGCGTTGATCTTGGCTCCATATTCAAAAAGAAGCTTGACTGGCTCGAGTCTGCCCTGAATTGAGCTCTGGTAGGGAAGATTGCCGTCTCCTGGATATGCATTGACCGAGGCTTCCCATCCGAGCAGTTACTCAATGAATTAAATGCGAAAAAGATGGCAGGTATCCCAAGTTCTTAGCCTCTGGCGTTGCATCCGCTCCCTTTTTAAGAGAATTTGGGCCAATCTCTCTGACTCGAAGTGAACAGCAATCTGGAGGGGCATTGAGCCGCTCTAACCCCGTGTACCAGGCAATATATACCATACGAATGCGTGACTTGTTAGCAGCTCTCTCAGAAAGGCAAATACGGGGTGTGCTCGGTTTTCATTCCGCGGCCCTTTGCCATGATTTTCCTTTCAATCTCGCCGAGAACATCTGGCTGTGATTGCCATCGCCTTGCGAGTTTGCTTGCTTCGGTGTCGTGAAGTTTGCACTTAATGGCTAACGTACCTGTAAGCACGAATATCTTGGTCCGTGGGAGCGTTCTGAAATGACAAAATCACTCCTTGGGCAAAGATGTCAATCAAATCTTGGATGAACCGCATCTTCCGGCTCGTCATTAAATTTGGCAGCTGATCCTCGGAAGTCTTGAGAGAAGATCTTCAAGTGATGTGCTCTCATCAAGCCGCATCCAGCACGATGACTACTCCCGTGGCTGCGTTGACCATTTCTTCAAATGTGGCCCACAGAGTGTCGATATCGGGCTTCTAGGCGCTGTTCTACCAGTAGAATCTATGCAGATGCTTTGCGGCATTGGAACAGTGGTGGTATAATTGAAAAGTGAGCGACCGAAGCACGCTCTCTGACGTTTGGGCCCTCGCGTTACTGAACTTGAAGAAGTACAAAACTCTTTCGCCGCCCTTGGTCTTGAAGGAGTCTCTGGACGATTCAGCAAGAGATGAATGTCTTTCCGCAGCCAGATATGCCGTAGAGCCAGAGGCAAGACGTTGGCTCCGTCCGCTACCGTTTGAACTCGGCAATATTGAAGAACCAGCCCTGATCCTTCGGAGCTGCTTGAATGTCTTTCTCATATGCGTGACGACCGTGGCGGCAGGGCATTCGCCCATGATCGGACGACTGGCAAGAACAACATTGTGGCCGTTGATGCTGCCTAATATGTACAAGTTGTGATCGATTGTTGCTTGCGGTAGCGAATCGTGCTCTTCGTCGGGCATCTCGAGGGCAGCACCGAGCTCGACGTCGAGTGGGCATATCTAAGCTACCATGTCGTCATCAGTGGTGTATGTCACTTGCGATGTTGCGGAAATGTGATAAATTAGGAGGAAGGAATGAAAAACGAGGTTGAGGCCATATAGGGTAGATAGAACACAAGCCCCCTTCCCATGTTAAACGATGAAGAGTTGAAGACTGGACAGATCTGCACGGAGGTGAGGTTTTTTTTATCTTTACTCGTATGCAATCGTGCCTTCTATTCCCGCAGTCTGCTTCCACGGATTTCGAGGTGCTCCAACATTTTCAACGCCCGCGAAAACCCCAAGGTATGACCCTTAACTTGGCACCTTTCTGCTGTATGTTGAGGGCTGTATTCGTAGAATAGCTACCTACGTATAAAATATCACTCCTTCCAAGCCGCTATTTGGACCTGGGCCGCCTATATTCCTTGGTACTCTTTTACTCTTTGTCAAAACCCAGGCGTGTACAAGCACTAAGTAATATCATGCCTTAAGTGACTATAACACAATACGAAAAGTACAACGGCACGAAGTGCACCTCTTGGCTTGGCAAGCTGGCTGAGATACCCCGCCTCGCTTCTTTTCAAGCCCCGAACAAACAAGGATGCCACACGTTTGGAGCCGCATGCACTCTTTCACGTCTGGAGCTTTAAATAGCGAGCTCGGGTGTGGCTGGAAGGTTCAATCCTCAAAGCTGAAATATCAATCAATGACCGGTTAACTGCTAACAATGTGCACTTCGCATCATTAGTAAAAAGGCATGCGGTTGCCAATGGCACCAAGGACCAGCGGAGTAACTTTGATGGCTCCGCCACCATCTCCCCTACCTACCCGGTAGTACTTGCGGAATTGGTGTTTTGAATTAAGGCTGCGAGCATTGGGAAATTGCTCGCGCAGGCTGTACATGTAGGCTGTGTTTGGAATTGCTGACTGCATGCTGGACATTGCCTCGGAAGTGTGGCATTTCTTTCCTCCCAAGAATCGTCGGCTGGTGAGATTGATACCTACAGACTCGCCAAGTCCAGCCCCCAGCTGCAGCGAACATGCAAATTGAAGGCGCGGCTACGCCGTGCATATGTACGCGACAAGAGGCGTGTCAAGTATAGAGCAGGACGAAAACAACTGCGTGTCTATTGTATAATGTAATAAATAGAATTATTAAAATAGGTTTGAAATATGACCTCATGGCGCATGACGTGCAGCGATTTGAAGTGAGGTTAAATGAGAGCCTCACATTTCGACGCATCAGTGCATTTCGGTGCGCGCATAGGTGCAGACAGGCGCCGGCTGTGCATCAGTTGAACGGTCATCCGACTCCAGTCTGCGAACAAGACCGTCATAATTACCAGTCATCTCAATAGTGAATCTTACGTGCAGCTTTGTGCAACGAGGCGGTTTGAAACGGGGCGTTACCTTGTTAGGTGACATAGGCATGTTCGATGTGTGCTTTCAGCTTGAGGCACCAAGGAGGCGAGAATGAGATTCAGGAACACTTCCCCGGGCATACTTCGTCCTCCGTACACGAGGTCCTACCCAAAAAGTCTGGACCGTTTCCCTCTACCCCTGATCAACCGCCATCAGTCCATGAAACGAACCGCCTCCAAACCACGAACACGGTCCAAGCGTAGCCCTTCTCGGTGTTTCGTTCGTCCAGCACGGCTATCCCATGCCGAACAAAACAAGTCAGCACCAGCCATTTTGTCCAGCCGGGCATAAGACGCACTAACCGCCTTGGCAACGCACCGTTTCACCACTGGATGCCTCCTTTCGCAGGCGTCTAAATGATTGGTCGGGCAGACCTTGCACTATTTCTGCTTTATTCCCGCCCCCCCGCGGATGTCGCACACGAGAGCGAGCTGGTTTCGTTGCGAGTGCCGGTGGGAGGATTCAATTGGTGACGACGCTTGACGCACGTCGTTGCAGCGCAAGAGACGGTTTCGTTTTAGGGTGTTGGAGTGAGGCTCTGCGTGACACTGTTCGGATTGAGAGTGCCGTTCGATGGAGGGCTGGGTTCAAGTTAGCTCAGGGGGAAACATAGTCTACCTAGACGAGAGCAGGCGAGCACAAAAGGGCACGTCTTACAAACATGAAGGGATTCCCGTCCCTTTCTTGTCCCTTCACCACAAAGATCTACGCGCTCCTTTCTCTTCTTCAGTGCCAAGAGCACACACTTTCCATTCTTACACACCTCCCTTCCACTCCTTTTTCGTGGCGTCTGGCACGCACATATACTACATACTACGCCACTCTTTTGTTTTATTTCCATCTTTTTCGTCGTCTTTGACGCCGTCAGCTTGAAAGTGCACATCACAAAGCGAGCCTTGTGTGCCATTCATTCAACCAAGCTGAACAAAGCCGCTGTCCTCGGATACACGACAACAAGACATAAAAAGGAGTCGCAGTCGTCCTTTTGAGATACCCATTTTCTTCACACACCAAACCTTACACTCAACCATCCCCTCAACAACTTGGCATCCTTTCGGCTCCAAAAACACACATCATGAAGTTCTCAACCCTCTCCGCCCTCGCCCTCGCCATGGCGGCTCCCGTCCTCGGCGACATGGCCGCCATTGTCAAAGAGATCGCCCCCGAGTCGGAAAGCTGCCAATCCGGCGGCGAATGCCGCACCGCCGAGCAAGCCGCTCCTCACATCGAATGCGCGCTGATGAAGTACTCCATCACGCACCCCAACGTCCAGGCCGCCGTCATCGCCCTCATGGCCTTCGAGTCGGTCAACTTCCAGTACAAGCACAACGTCACGCCCGGCCGCCCCGGCCAGGGCACCGCGAACATGCAAATGGCCACGTACAACCTCATGTACGCCAACTCGCTGCCCAAGGTCAAGGCAAAGGTGACGGCCGCCGGGTACACGTCCGTCGACGCCATGACCGACGACCAGCTCAACGAGATGCTCGGCTGGGTCACGGTTGACGAGTACAACTTTGGCTCCGGGGCGTGGTACCTGACGACGCAGTGTCCCGCGTCGATTCGCGAGGCCCTCATTGCCGACATTGATACCGGGTTTGCCACGTACATGTCGGATTGCGTCGGCGTGGAGGTGACGGATGAGCGAACCGCCTATTTGACGGCTGCCAAGGAAGCTTTCAGTCTGACTTAGACTGTAGTTGATCACTGTCTGCTCCGAGGAATGTGACAAGTCTTGATCAACTGCGAGTTGAATCACGACCGGTACATAGATAATACGAGATTCTCCCCAATCCATGTCCCTACTCTGCCCCCTCAATAATCGTATCGACCGTTCTCAGTCCGAACCGGTCGATAAACAAAGTAATCAAACACGGCCTCCCTCGCCGTCCCGTTCAGATCCGAACAAGCCATCCCCACGAAGGCCCCAGTGAAGCTCCCGTGCTCCCCTTCCCCGCCACACTCGTCCGAGAGGATCGACGCGTCCAGCTCGGGCCCTATGGCCGCAATATCGGTCAACAGATCGTCCCCCAGACCGTAGTAAAACTGAAGGCTTTCGTTACGAATGCGCACCCTCAACTTGACTTTGCCCGTGTTAGGAATCGCAATTGCCTGCGTCGCGAGATTTCCGTCCGGCGAGGCTCCCTCGGAGGTCATGATGAGAAGCTCCCGCTGGCCGTCAGAGTCCGCAGTGACGACCAAGTAGAAGAAGTTGTTGCGCGAGTAGTACGCCGTGAGGCCGGCAAACTGCCGCTCGTCCTCGGGCGAGAAGTCGACGACGGTTTCCGCGTCGTACGAGAAGTGAGTCTGCCGACGTGCCACGAGCGCTTGCTCAAACCAAGACCCAATGGACTCGCGGCCAGTCAACACCAGGCGCCCGTCCTCGCACCGGAAGATGCGCTCCGGTTCCGGGGTACGCAGCCACTGAAAGTCCTTGTGCAGCTCATCTTTGAAGGTATACTTTTGTTCCGCCCAATAATGGGCCGCATCGTCTCTCGGCTCCAGGACGTCCACGTACAGGTGGGGGATCAACCCGTTTTTGACGTACAGCCAGTCGTCGCGCCAGATTGCTTCTTGCAACGCCGTCTCCCGACCGAGCACGCAGCGACGCCTTTGGCCGATGGGACGGCCGGTGAGGTGGACGAGATATGTTTTATCGTTGTGCGCCTCGACGATGTCGCCGTGTCCGGCTTTTTGCAGCGCGGCGAATGGGTCGTCCTTGGACGTGAGAATGTGCTTGTTGGGGTGGGTTTTGTAAGGACCCCAGATGTTCCGCGATCGCGCGAGAGTGCATGCGTGTTCGTATGCCGTGCCTCCCTCAGCCGTCAATAGGTAGTACCAGCCGTTGCGTCTATACAGATGGGGCCCTTCGACGAGACCCAGCTTTGTGCCTTGGAAGATGTTCTTCCTTGGACCCACGAGTTTGCCGGCGACGGCATCAAATTCCTGCAAAGCGATGCCGGCAAATAAGTTTGGCCTGCGGCGGTGGTCCCAGAGCATGTTGACGAACCACTTGCGACCGTCATCGTCGTGGAACAGCGAAGGGTCGAATCCCGAAGAGTTGACGTAGATAGGATCAGACCAAGGGCCCTCAATGGCTGGCGCGTGAACGATGTAATTGTGCGCGTCCTTGAAAGGACCGGCTCTCCTCTTGACGTCGGTGTAAACGAGCCAAAACTTCTCGCCGTCGTGCGTCAGACAAGGCGCCCAAATGCCGCAGCTGTCCGGATTGCCGCGCATGTCGAGCTGGCTCTTGCGGCTCAGCGGGCGCACCACCAGATCCCAGTTGGCGAGGTCCTTGGAGTGGTGGATTTGCACGCCGGGAAACCATTCGAACGTCGATGTGGCGATGTAGTAGTCGTCCTTGCCGACGCGGACGATGGACGGGTCCGGGTTGAAGCCCGGGAGGATGGGGTTTGAAACGAAAGGCATCGTCTTGTTTGCGCCGAGTACATACGAAGAAGAGATGGTGAAGATGCTTCAGAAATCCCTCTTCGATGGGTAGTCAACCACCACACAGCAGTAGCTGCAGGGCATTTAGCCTGATTCCGCCTGCATGCGGGGTTGTTGAGGGAGACTGCGTGTTTTGTGATTCACAGGGTTTATCAGGTATTCGTACATGTGCGCCTCATTCGAATGTCGTCGATTGGCCCTCTGGCCTCCACGTTGGCCCGTTGGCCTGTCGTGCTTCAGTCGGCCTGTATGTCCATGCTGCCGGGAAAGCTCTCCCAGAAACCCTGCGTGGCATCTGCAAAGGCGGCGTGCATACCGCTACCAAACTCGAGGTTTGCAGTGTCAAATAGGTCTGTATCCGCGGGGGCGAGAAAGTTCATTCCCTGGGCGTTGAATTCCACCCCGTCCGATCTCGGGACGCTCTCTACTTCAGTCATGTCCTGTTCAACCTGTTGGGCTTTAGCACTCGCCACTTCATCCTCAAGACCTCTTACCGGTTCTTCGCTGCTTTCGGCATCTGGCTGGCGAACTGGATCAGGCTGCAACGCCCCGTAGTCGATAATGGCGTTGCGCATCTCTCGCCTTTCGCTGGGTGTAACGGCCTGGTCGCCCTCGGCTTTGATGTTGCTGTAGAAGATCTGCATCGCCTGGATCTTCTCTCGCTGCAGGCTAGAATTAGCATCTGAACCAGACAAGTAGCATCCAAGTCACGTACCCACGTGTCGGCCATCGGCCACGCTTGCCGCATGTCTTTGAGGAAGAGACAGCCTTCGACAATGCGCTCCCGCCGCCTCTCCATCTGACTGGGACTGTCCCCGGGATTCGGAAAGTGGTAAAAGTAGAGCAGTGTGCCGACTGCCGTGTAAATGGTGAAACCGATCCATGGAACGAGGCCGCGCAGGAAATAGAGACCAAAGGCTCGCATTTCCTGAAGCATCTCGCAGACCTGCTGGGCGACCTGGGCGAGCTCTTTGCTCGACCACGCCGACCACTGATCCCATTCACGATCTCCGACCCTGGCCTTTTGCATCTCAACCTCTGGCAAATATGAGCGATAGAGAAATATGACGCTCATAAAGTAAATGCAGTGCATGTAGCAGTATGCTTGTCCCTGATTTGAAACGCTGTGCGCGCGGAGCAGGAACAGGTCGTACTGCAACCTCTCGGGCAACCCATCCTGCCACAAGTTGAGCTGAGACAGCAAGTACTGGAATTCGGACTGAGGCTGCCACGGAGGGTGGTTCGCGTCGTGCGATGCACACGCCCATTTGGCAACGGCGCCCCAAATGTCCGCGACTCGCATGCTGTACGCCACGATGCCCAAGTTCCCTATGGAGCCTGCTCTGGGGCCTTCGGGCAGTGTGCGGTTAAGTCTCTCGCACGTCACTCGCTCCCCAAAGTTGAAGCTATCCGAGTCGCACGGCAGTTGTATGCGCATTTTCTCGGCGGAGAGCATCCTGTCGCGGCCTTTGCCTCCGCTCAAGAGACTATCCATGAGGAAGCAAGTCCAAGCCGTGCGTCTCCGCTCCTCGGCCGCGATAAAATCGGCGCGTGATGTGGGAGGAGGCGGTTCCTCGAAGAGTCCCAAGACCTGGGCCATCCGCACCGCCATACCGAGGAACACCCATGCCCGTCTACCCTCTCCGGCGCCCCAGGAGTGGCCTGTAAGCATGAGCAGGACCTGGGCCCGGTGAACGGTAGGCTGGTCTACAAGAGACAAGACCAAGGATCTTGCATGGTTGGCAAATGTGTTGCTTGCCTGGACCTGGCTCGCGTATCCTGGCGGGGCGGATTGCGAGAACCTTAGAGTGTCAAACCCTGCTCATCTCATTCCTCTGGGCGAAGCACTCACCGGACGGTAATAGCCAGCATGGCCCATACAAGTAAAGGGTCCAGCGTCTTTTCGCGGATGGCGATGAGAAGGTTCGGGATGTGATGAAATGACCATTTGTACGAGCAGCGAAGATAGCTGTTCTTCACCTCGTCGGTGAGATACTCGAACGGGTCGACGGCCGAGAGCGATTTGGCCCGCGCCTCGAGCCATTCGTCGGACTGAGCGGCATGGCTATGCGGTAACGAATTGGGTAGTGCGGCGGCTTCCAGGTCACGGCTCTGGCGGTCTAGCCTAGAGCGACGAAAGATGAACGAGGTGCCCTTTGGAGGGAAGACGCAGTCGTCGCCACGATCGCGACAGCGGTTGCAGGGAGGGCCTCCCGGGTGAATGCACTGAGAGGAATTAGTGTCTCGAGCATTAGGTGATGGATATGCACTGGGTAATTGCCTTTCTTTTCGATGATCGACACGCGCCGCAAGCGATTGACTTCTTCATGTCGATGTTGATTGTGGTGACAAATGGGAAAACCTGGTTGAGGCTCGATTGAAGGTTGGTGATATTTTGGCGGGGCATGTGACTCTGAGTGTGCGTTAGTGGGTGCACCGGAAATAGGTGGATGCACTAACAGGCAACTACGGGCAACAGATCTTCTTGATGATGTTCATGCCTCCCTTGGCAGCTTTACATTCTGAGAGGGAAACTAACTTAGGAACTTGGCTTACCTTATTTCGAAGCATGGTTATTTTAATTGTACCAGAATATCTCTACCTCAAGTCTGGTGTCAGTAGGCACTTCCCTTCTTCCGCCACGTTCCTTTCCAAAGCGCAAATATCACCATCGCATCAACACATCAACTCCAATTCTCCTCATCCATATAATTTCTTGTAAATCATCAACTCTTGCTGCTAATAACCATCAAATAACCATCTCCATTACGGAGTACTCAGCGCCAGGGTGAAGCGCTTCTTGAACGGCCCCGTATTCCTCGCCTCGATGTCCCTGAACTCATGCAACCGCCGAACACTTCAATACATTCGCTCCTTTCGCCAGAGCAAGCTGCTATGCGCTGCAGATTCTTGGTCCGCCACAAAAAAAAAGTAGATACTCTCACCTGGCGGATAAGATCACGTCAGTACAATAGAACGGCGTCAATGTTGATACTAAAGTCTGGTCCATGGCCGAATCCCATCGTTCCGACCTCAACTGCACGTACCATGCCTTTGCGCCTTGATGGCCTATTGGCGATGTAGCTTTAATAGGTTGAAAATGATTTATTGTCCCTTGCCGATAAAAGCCGACGACTGACCGTCTTCGCCGCAGCCCCAAAGAGACGACGTGTCGTGGGCAACCACCTGGAATCGATCGGGTTGATGGGGTAGAGCCGTCGATGAACTTGACGCAGATTTTGAACTTGGTGCTGGAAATTTTGATAGGACCGGCAAATTGACTTAGACTGGCATCTTTGGCGTGAAGTGTCGTTGAAGACCAACGACGCAACGGGAACTGGAGTCCCTATGCCCCCGACGATTTGGCAAGATCCAAGCACCCCATGCTCTGTACGTTACGATATCCATGGTTAAGAGAGGGAGAATCTGGGCCAAATAGCCTTTGTCCATTAGATGCTTGGACGACTAGGTGCTGAAAGTACTTCTCCAGCATGTAATTATGATGTAGCGTCTTATATCTGCCAGCGTTTGAAGCTGCGACCTCGCAGCGCGCGAGGCTGCTCCCATTTTGGTGTCATTAGTCCTGACGATATCGCATCCCTAGTATATCGAAAGACCTTAGCCATAACTATCTAAAGAGCTCAGTTCTTGAAGTTAAAATACTGGGATGGCCGTAATGTTGTTAGGTCTATCGCCTAGTAGGTCTTTCTGCTAAGCCTCAGCTGAGGCGGTAGTGTGCGATACATGCCTTCTGTTAATAAAGATTGAACTGAAAGCCGCGGAAGATTTATTTTCTCTCTCCAGACTTAATTAGCCCACGCAAGTGATTGATGCCAAGAATCCCGTTGGGTGAGGACATGGTGGGGGGAGAGTCGAGACGGCCGTTCTACGGATAGGAGTCAATATGGAGGAGCTATGCTTCAGGAGTCGCCGCCAAGTTAGATGTGGCTGAAGATGTGAGACAAAACTCTGAGAATGATAAGCAGAAGAAAGAATTGTCTCAGAAACATGTTAACATCCTCGGAAATTTTGACCGAGGTCATCCAAGTGGTTGAGGCGTCCAATCAGTTGCGAGACGCTCGGGTGAGACAGCATGGTCACCGTTGACAAGCCTTTGCCTCAATTCTCTCTTCACTTCACTTTCCGCTGCATTTTGAAACTTGAACTGAATTCCTTTCGAGTCTCAAAAAGGCCTGTCAGATTACTACCAGCTCGTATTGAACTTGTTGAACTTTTGCACACGTTCTGTGTGACTTATTCGCCGAACTCGTCTCAAGCGCCAACCCTCCCATCGGCGGATTTCATTCTCCCCAGCCCTTGATGCTTTCCGAGAAGTCCTTGACGCCGAGTCTTCTCCGAGAATGTACGTTTGATTCATTCCATGATCCGTATTCGTTCGAAAATTCCCAAACAAGCTGCTCACGAGTTCTCCTTTGCTGACCATCCCACACTCACCTCCTCACCTATCGCATCTCGTCTCTTTCTGTCTCACGCGCAAGCCACAATGTCTCACCGTCCTACATTACACCCATGGACTAAGTACACAACCGCTTTGTTGTATTCCCACTCCCTGGCCACATGCAGTGACCACGCCCAGCCCGAGTTGATGATCTCGATGCTCAACGAGTGCTCACTCTGACACAATTGCGCATTCCTCGGCGGCATCATCTCTGCGCGGGAAGTGATACTGAGAAATGGGCCACCCACAACCGTCAAAATTGTCTGTTCGCTCCGAAGGGGTCGAAAAGACTCACTGCGTGTTGGCCCGACCTGTGCTGCTGCTACATCTAGAAAACATTGAACGGACTGGTAGACGGAGCTGGGCCGAAGCCAATGATGAATGAGGTTTTGATCGCTGTTGCACAGCCGAGGTTGCGTAAGTTCCATCAATATCTGGGGGCACGAGATTGTGACTCAGCCCTGCAGCTCTCGACGCGGCCCTATGTCATTTCGGACGAAGTCTCCAAGACCCTCGCAATGGTGCCCAAGGAGGTGAGCCCCAGCTCTGAGGTAGCTGATTACAAGTTGATCACAATCAAACTCGTACCAGATTCCTCTACCACCATCCTCCATGCGCCAAGCCCTCAACGGGGAGCCCAAGTCCTGGTACAGAAGTCGTGGATCACACCCTGCCACAGGCTGCCAGGCGTAGAAGCTCAACGACATCCTCACTCTCACCAGGGGGCACGGCGTCAAAGTTATCTGCCGTCAGCCAAGCGGCTTCCGTCCTGTGATAACACGACGAGGTCCGATGCGCCTCTGGTAAAGCCTGCACTGTTCTCTCTCGGGTTTCAGTTCGGTCTGCGGGCGCAAGGGGCTCGTAGATGCTGCCGTGGGCTGGAAATGATGCCGATCCCGTCGGCAGGTATTCAGGAAGTGGTATCCCTTAGTGAACAATTCATCTTCTGGGACCGCCATTGCTCGGCATGTTCAAGCAGCGTGGGTTGTCGTGGCGGAGCACAGATACGGAATCCAACATGAAGGATGCGAATGAGTTGTGAGGAGAGAGGCCGCTGGATTCGCCATGCAAGGAGCTTTGTAAGCTGACGTGTAAAATGACGTTCGTTTTCTGACCGTAGATCTAACTGCTGACCTCACGGAGCGGACGGGAATAGCCCAATCTCGAAATTTCGCAGGAACATCACTTGAATTCTATTTGATGGCCGACCCTGTGGGCAGTAAGCAACTCGACGGCATTGACGACACCGATGAGCAGGTGAAGCTTTCCTGCATCTATCAGCTGATGACTGATGACAGCACTCCTAATTTGCAAACTTTTCTGTGGAATGTGTATGTACGCGTGGTTTCTGACGATCGATGCTCTCACAACAGGTCAGGTTGCACTCACTCCATGTCCATGTCGTGGAACTGCACATGTAGTCTATGAGCTTGCTATTTGTATTGAATTCAGCAATCTAGAAGGAGACAGTCAAGAGGCCTCTAAAACTATGAAATCTGAACAATGAGGAGCTTCTAGAGATGTCCAATGGTCTATCCCAACTGATGGTACTTTACCTACCTATCCAGGGCAACTTCCACTCTGGCCTTTGACTCCAAATCCCTCTCGACCGTCGACTGGAGTCACGAGTGCCTGCCAGCATCTCCCAGACTACCCCAGCCCTAACCCTAGAGATCAGCGTCATATCATAGTATCTGTATGCATGCACGTAACGTTGATCTCGGTCCGGTCCTCGGCACATTCGTCACTGATGGTTACACTTAAATAGGTAGATGATGTCCTTAATTTTTTTCATTGTCACACACTCCTCTCCTTTTCCACTCCATGGTCCAATGACCCGTCTTCATATTTGAAGTCTATTAATCATCTGCTTCAACTGATGCGCCTTTTTCATCAGCCGCTGCTCACGCTCCTGAATCTCGTCAAACGTCCGCCCGAGAAGGCCCTCGTCGATGCTCTTCCCCCCCATCAGCGATCGCTTCCAGCCCTCGATGCCCCCGTGATTGGACTCGTCATCCTTCATCCGGTTGTCGTCTGCCGTGTCTGACTCGCCGATCATGAAGGCGCGGTGTACGCGGCCGAGCAGGTAGATCACAGTTTGGATGGACAAGGACGCCTTGAGCATCGAGTTGATGTTGCCCAGGCCGCCGCCCATAGTCACGCCTGATGACAGCTCTGAAGCCTTGTGTTCGGCGTACAGGCAGTCTATGGCAAGCTCGAACGAGTACAGCAGCTGAGTGTGGCATCCCAAGAGTAGGAAAATCACAGCAGACTCGGGCATCGTCGGTGACGACGGGGTCTCGACGTTGATCCAGTCATGGACACTCGAGGCCGCCGAGTGAACAGCTTGTTCGTCGTCCCCCTCGCCGGTAGGAGTAGACGCTTCTGTGCCGAGAGCCGAGTCACGTCGGTTGGGCGCGGTAAAGACTCGCGGCAGGGTTTGCCGTGCAACGTCAATCAGCTCCCCGGAGAAATCGACCGTCTCCTTGACGATTGTGCACCCACTGGGGGCAGGGTCCAGGGAGGAGCCTCGGCGATTTTCAGATGATCGGAGCATTCTGGCGCTGAGGTCGGACAGTTTCAATAGGCACGACGTTGAGGACCAGTCCGAGAGGGAGGCTGGGAGCAGTGGGGGGGCTTTCTTCTGTGCCATTGTGCCTGGGGAGACGGTGTCGAACATATTGCTGAGAAGGTGATTATCCTCTCGGTCCTTCATGTCGGGCATTCCTCCGCCCAGTTCAAACATGGAGATGTCCTGGGGGAACTGGAAAGCGGGGAGATCGATATCGAGATCAATGTCTTGAGGAAATGGCTCAAAGAGGACCTGAATGTTGTCTTAGCTGAGGTTCTGGGGTGGAAGAGCGCACATATATGAATATAGCGGTTCTCTGGGGCATAATCAACTCACCGTCTCGGGTCCCGGAAAGTTACTGGGGTCTGGGCCCAAAGGTCCCTCGCCCCAAGGATGATGTGGCTGCCACAGGTCCTTGTCATGGTCGATAGTATCGCTTGAACGCGACGACTGCTGCTGTAGAGGTGCCATCACTGGACTTCCATTGCCGGAGAGCAGGCTATCCACCTCGCCATTGAGGGGGTGATCCAGGGACTCGGGAGGCGTAAGCTCGTTGGTCTGAAGCGCCGGGTCGACCAGTCCGAAGACGTGAATGAGGCCGGCCGACGGGGACTTCCTCAGCTCTCGGTGGTGTTCTTGACGGCTCGTCACGTCAGCGAGCTCTGTGGGCGTCGGAGGAGCCGCCTTTCTCTTCGCCGGCCGGCCAACCTTGCCTCGCTCGCTGACGATGCAAGCCGCTCCGGCCTTGCGGCACCGCGAACACGGTCCGTCCGGTCCACTCTTGTCGAGCTCGCTCGATCGAGGACATCGGAGCTTCAGGGAATGGCACCGGTTGCATGCGAACCGGAGGGGTTTCTCGGGGGCCAACGAGGCGGTGCTCATCTCTTCGGTTGATTGGGTAGTGTTGGGAGTGGGCTTTTTGTGCGGTGCCAGATGCCAGACGTTGTGCGGAGGAACCAATGCGAGATGCCCAAGTCAGATGATCGCCGTCATTGCTGCAGCAGAAACATGATATATATATTCTCACCTTTGTTGAATAAGACAGCGGGCATCATCAAGCCTCCTTTGTGACGTAGCCAGGGACGGGACAGTTGGATCCGTGACCCGCACGGGATACTAGCAGACGGGCCTCATCAGTAGACTTGTTGCCTCCCAAGCCTCTCGTCGAGGTGAGAAAAGTCCATCAGCGACGGGTAAGACGAGTCAGCCCTACCGTTTCCTACAGGCTACGTGCCATGCCCCCCCCTCACGATAAGATGGATGCCCTCACTCACCTGTGCTCGCACGTCAGGGTGACCACCGGGGGCGGCGAGGATGCTCCGGTCATCCACAGGCCCTCAAGAATTCTCACGTCGAGGACCGGAATTTGATTCTCGCCCAACAAGAAAATCCGACTGCCAGCGAGGTGGAGATGTCAACGGAGGTTCCTGACGCCCTGCCGTGGCGTGGGAGGTATATAGGTAAGCTATAGCTACCCTCCACGTGTGGCGCTAGGGCGAGCGATCTTCGGCACTCGCGAATCTACGATACCGACCATTCCAAGGGGGCGTGAAGCCGCTCCGAGCGGGTATGTGATTGGGCTTCGGGAAGCCGGCAGTGGCCCCAGGGGCACCCCCTTAGCGAGCTGAAAGACCCTGATGGGTTTCGATTGCGGTATGGGCGTGCCGAGAAGAGCCCTAAGCGGCCTAGTTGCGAGCTTCTGCCAAGGCTGGTCAGAAGGCTTGCCACATCGCTCACCATGCGATAAGATGCCGTGACCCCCACGGCGATGCGGCCTTCACTTTGAAGGTACCACCTCCCTTCCTCGGACAGGACCCTTCGTTCAACCGGTCGGATGTGTCAGAGGTGGTCACGAACAGGACGGGGAGTTGGCTGCTGAGGTTTTGTACCAGTACGACACCACGGTTCACGGCCCACAGGATTCCCACGGGAGCCGAACAGGATCGACTCGTTAAGCCGTGTCTAAAGTCCAACAAATGAAATGAAGTGTCTGCTGTCGGAAGCCGTAATTTGACTGGGGACGTGGCACAAGCACCAACATCACCACGATCCATGGGGGTACGTATTTGCCGCAGTCCGACAGCGTGTCTAGGGCTTCGTCCCGTAAGCCAGGTCTTACAGTTACGCCGTCAAGTCGCTAGGGGGTTAAGCTTCGCTGTGCTCGGTGAGCCGGTAGGTCTATAGGTCAGTGGCCGTTGAACATGCAATGCTGATGCGTGTTCGTGCGACGATCATGGTGTAAGCACTTTTCGGACCACCGCATACGTGAGATGCAAGATTGCATATGCCATCTGCAAAACGAACGAACCAACATAGCCTGCCGCACCGGTGGATATTCTTCCAAATCAGTCCGCGGGAGACAACAGGGCAGAGCCGAAGGCCGAAAGCAGTTTATCGGCGACGATCGCAACCAGGTGGAATCTGTCGCATTGCGAACATGAAGGCGAGGCCGAGAATACCTTATCCGCATTCTAAATTAAGATGTGGCATATTCCGAGCCCGGTATTATCTCATTGGACGAATACTCCGTTGCCCCAAACACCCCGGCACTACCAAACGGGATATTCCGCTTCTCTCTGGGCCCCCTCGCCATAAATCCTGATAAAAAGGTGGTCCTTTGGCCCGGGAATGCGAGATCGACAATCCGTGTTGGTTCTGATCTCGGTGGTACTCTCCCGTCCCGTGTCTCACTATCCGGATCCGTGTTTTGGGCTCCCTTGACAGCTGCCAACGACCTGACAGCTTGTTCCTGTTGTTGTCTCGGACTCCTCTAGAGGGAGTGGAGAGGACCCTGAAATGATGTGATAACGGAGGGTGTTTGTTGTCAACTTGTTTCGCTATGAGCAGGTTGTGATTCGGTGGACTTCCGACTGGAGTTCCCCTTCTCCACCAAATCACGGCTGATCCGCGATTGCGATTCCTCCTCGTCAATCGGACAAATCATATGAGTGCATCGGTATCCTCCTATATGAGTGGCCTGAATCTGGCCTATCCCCGAGATACTTGATGGGAGATTCGCCTACCGAGATTCCTCAATGGACATGACGTCTTCCGCGTTCCTTGAAACTCTCCAATATCGGCACTGTCGGAAGCTCGTGATTATTCTTTGAATGCAATTTAGGGTTTGTGTAGGGTAGCCTTTGTTGAAAAAAAAACTCCCACAACTGCCAGAGAGTGAGGGCCTAAATGTGTCGACGCTTAAGCTCAACTCGGTTGTAGCTGTGGCCTTTAGAGTACTGACGAAATTAGCCTCTATTTTCAGAAGTATATTCTATAGCCCGCCCTTCAACATAACATTCCCCTTCTGTTGTAGGTCTCAACTCATGAAGCTGTTGAGTTTGTGTAATATCTCGACGCTGCCCTGTTTGAGTCTTATGTAGCCGTGGCTGTCGATTTTCTCGCCATTAAGCTCTCTACTCATATTAGTTTCACTATGTGGCAGCTAGATGTATTCATGTCAGGCTGCGGGATTGAGAATACTGCATGGCGTGAGCGGTGGCTATGGACTGGAGTTGACATGGATGTCAGGAAGTGGCACTCCCGATCATTACCATTCCTGGAACCATTTCATGGCGTCAATAAGCTTATTAAATACCTATATACCGTAGTTTAAAGCCAGGTTCATGGGATAGTTCCGAAGTTTTTCGGGAGTGTTCTGGAGAATCCACTCGATGAAGTTGCCTTCCTCGTGCCCCGTCTCTGCGGTATGTAGTTTCTCGTTGAACGACGGTATGAAAATCTGTGTCTTCAATGGGCTTCGGCATCTCACCGCCCGCCTACCACGGTGAGTGAGCTTCTGGATCTCCGGCAGTGAGCTGGCGACCCATCCTCGCTTTCAAACGGGATGCTCTAGATCTCTGGAAGATGGTCGCCGATGCCCATACATTGAACAAACAAGTTGCCCTTATGCAGCTGGGTACACGTAATGGAAGCCATAGACTTGGGCAGGTTTCCAACTTCATCCAGGATTCCACTTGGTCATAGGCAAAAGTTGCAGAACGACAATAGGAGGGGACATGGGAGTCATGACTCACCCCATGCCTTGATTATACCTCATCAACCTACCATTCGAGCGCCTTGGACAATATCCTTTTTCGTGATGTGCCTGCAGTCATGCGAATCTAAGGCCTCTCAACTGACTGTGCCAAGATCTGTGCTACGGCGAGTTGGAGTGGGAAAAGAGACAACAGCGCGATTGGCGGTTGCGGCGTGAGCGATGGTGGGCTCACCATAGCGTATAAAAAGATGAGACACAACGGGCAGGTGTGGAATTAGGAGTGCATTACGTAGACGTCTTTGCGAACATTGAAACATTGCAGGAGTCAGGGAGACCACAAGGCTACCTATTCAAAGCGGTAGGTTTAGGATGTTTGCGTAAAATACCCTGCGGTCCCAAATCTATGAGATGAGAAGCAGACGTTCAGCGTCTTCAAGGACTGTAAACATTAATTATCTCATTATTCGGTTTTGACGGCTTCTTTCCGAAGGGATTGAAAGTTCCTGGGTGGAGTCTCATTGAAGTCCGCATCCGTGAAATGAGACAATGCCTCGAGTTGCCTGCCGCGGGAGAATGTGAGATGGAGAATGGGGCTCGGGTCTCAGTTTGCTGATTCGGTTTCTGCAATTCATTCTCTTCCATCACTGGTACCTGACTTCAATGTGCTCATATCGACCTTTATTTTGATCCCAATAAAGGTGGCGTTAATTCATCTTCTTCACCATCGCCAAGCCATCCTGCCCGTTTAAAGGGACACAAAATAACCCTGGACGACGCCCCCACGTGTTTACGAGGCCACAGAAGCCTTGGCTTCGCCTCCTTTGCGACGTTGTGGGCGTGAAAACCTCCGCATCACGCCAAGTGGTATGCCGCCGTTCGCTTCGTTGGCAGCTTCGTCTGGGAACCGACGTGTTCCCTACCGAGTATACGTCGTCGACACGTTGTGCAAACATACTGCCATAGACTAGGTATAGTTCATGTTGTCTGGATGCCCGTCCACATACATGCCCATCGTCTACAGCTTGCTGAGATAAGGCCGAAATGAGTGGTCTCACGGCCCCTGGTCGGCCGCAACCTGGGCAAGATCTTCGTCGCATTGGTGGTCTTCTGCGTGCGGCTCAGTACTGCTGGGTTCCGTGGCGATTGGGTAACGGGACCTCCGTGAAGAGCGGCAAGTTCTATCGCCGGCGTCAAGGGGCCGGATCCAACCGAGATTGATGGCATTCTGGGTCGGCCGCCTCGGTTTGTGAGGTTTTCGTGTCCACTTCTTCTCTCGCCTAGTTGGAAACTTGGCAGCATAGGCGGAGTGAAATGGTCCAACTGCTGAGCCCGCATTCCAGCCCCCGAATGTCTCGGAGAATGTAAGCGGCAACGGGGTCTTGTTAATACCCGTCGTCTCTGGGATGAAGACTCCGTATTTCTCCGGCACCTTTATCGACTTGAAAGTCAGTTGAAAGGCGTCCAGGGTGGTATATGTCGACCGAGGCTCATGCCTGCTTTATGGGCGAAACCGGAGTTTTCCTCACTCGGGCAAACCAACTAAAGTTTTTCCCTTTAGTAGGTTTAGTCGTAGCCTGAAATTAACGGGTACATGTAGGGACCATGGCCGCCTGCGTTATCGTTTATGCCGTCTTGCTTGCACATGTCAAGCGAAAAGTGAGGGTTCTTGCCCAAGGCCGCAAGTTGGTGCCTTGAGCTGGCGGGAAGGAACTGTGAGCTCCGGCAACCATGACATGGGACACGGGCTGAAGAGTTTGGCCGAGACATGAATTGTATGTTCGCTGTGTTGTGGAAGTTGGATGGGTATTGTGTTTTATAACTTGACGTTTCTATCCAAGAGTGTCATCTATCGTTGTGGTTTTCACGTCAACTGAGCAACTCCGGCATCTCGTGTATTTCGATGTGCATCCAGCTGGGCCGTATTGTGGGCGCTTGAAAACTTTCCGAATTATTCTCTATTTCGCCAGCAGTAGGTGATGACGACATGTCTCACAAGTTGCAACGTCGAATAAAACCGCAACGGCCTACCGAGACACGGTGTTCCGTTCGGATCCCGAACCTCGCCAAGGATTGCACATGCATCTTCATGGAAAAGTGCATCTTGTCTTGCCAGGCGCCGATCCCTAACGGATGCAAGTGAGACAGTTCCCATGAAAAGAGGGAGCGGATATTTTGATCGACGTGTTTGCATCGCCCTTCGTTCACTCAACGCCCCTTGTCTGAAGGACCCCCACGCCGACTTGTCGAGGCGTGGTTCGAGCACTCCGTACGGATGCTGATAGTCTAATACCAACGCAGGGCACGGTGTATATCCTGTTCATGTCTATGTTCTGTTTCATCTCATCCCACCGATTGTAGCTTTGCCTTCCATGCGGAAATCTCGCTCTCATATCGCCCTATATTGAATTCCTCCGCAACTGATGTGTTTGGCCTCTTTGCTCGTATTTTCGTATCCCCTTTCGTCTCATCGTATATCCTATTGAATACCTACTTGGAATACCCCATCTACGCCTTTCTGCCCCCACAGACGTACAAGTTGCCTCCTTTTTGTCGTCTACACATCTACACATCTCAACAACCTTCTCGTTCTCTCTAAATGGCAAAGACAATCATAGACATGTATGCAGCCGTCTATCTTTTTGTTTGCTCGTGGGAAGGCGTAAAACCCTTGATTATGTACTCCCGACTTCTCCCATTCTCTTGCTTCAGCCTTCGCCCACGAGAAGCGCGTCCTCAACAGAGTCAACACAGTCGTGACAACCAACCGACAAAAATGCAAGGATGAGCTTCCCATGTACTCTCTCTAGCTTGAACGCTCCGTTCTTGGAAAAACGCTCGAACCGGCGTGAACCCAGTGCCGGGACACAGTATGATGCACGATGGATTCTTAGGCCCGCAAGCTGGCTGCGTACAATGCCCCGAAGCCAATCGTCTGACCTCACAGGTGACTCCTCGTCGACGACTGAGACCATCAGCGTCACGGTCGGAGCATCGGCGAGCGAGAATGAGGCAGCCGAGTATTTATACGACAGAAGGTCTCTTGGGCGTGACACTATTGTCAATTCCCTGTTCTAGGGAGAGGATTTGCCTGCGAGAATCCTCGACTTGGTAGTACGTCGGCAGCTATTACGACAACGTTGTGTAGTTCAGTCCTATGTTGATTAGTAGGTAACCTAAAATTGATATAGGATGTAGTTAAATAAAGGGATGTTTGAAAAACACTCTCCATGTCGCAAGCAGGCTCAGTTCAACCTGCCCAAGTCGAGACAACCGGGCACGGTGTGATACTCTCATTCCGGGCCGCTGGGCCTCTGGCGCTGCTCTTAAAGTTATGTTGCCAGTGCTTACATATGTCTTGGTGTCGCATGTTCCGTAGTCGATTCCAAACGAAATGGCCATAGGGCACATGCATAGGTACTCATGAGGCGATTGAGTCGCGCTCGCTCTCGCCAGGCATCTATGGGAGCTGGTTGCCCCTTCGGTACAGGAGCACCGCTGGGAAAGGTTCTTCCCAATTGCATAGATTTGACATGCTCCCGCAGTGTGACAGGCAAAATAAAAATATGAAAAAAGGCACCGAGATGGATACTCAAGGCCTGCTTGGCCTTAAGCTAGTATGGAGGGTCATTCATGCCAGAGTTGAGATGCCAAAGCAGTATCGCGGCGACGCGGAGCGTTCCTGCCAGGAACTGACACATATAATGTATCGCCTGACGACCTCTTCCTGTGGCTTGTCGAATACAAGAATATAGTCGATAATGTAGTTGAAGAGAAAAGGCAACGGCTGTTGGGTGTTTTGCGTCCTGGGCTCGTTAGAACTTGGCCGTTCGTCGAGAGAAGATTAAGAAACAGTGACACAAAATGATGTTGTTCAAAATTCTTTCACCCGACATGCGCTCGCTCGAGTTCGGGTCGGATCCGACGATGAGCATGTTGAAAATATCCTTCCTCTCACACGAGTTCACCTTAAGCTCCGCCAGTTCAGGACATCGTCAGCAATGTGGCGGACCAGCGGATGGTCCAGATGTCTGCCTCGGACTGCCTCTGCGATGCCGGCACAAGGTAATTGACCCATTCTTTCCGGTCTCGGGACATTTTTGTTTGAATCTTTGAGTGCCCCGATCACAGGAGGGCTGTCGCCCTTCGTTGTGGATGGTGATACAGCGCATGCAAATGGAGCATCTGGAACCGTATGAGTTTGAGCATTCAGCATCAAGCCCGCCATTTGATGTCGTTGCGAGCTTACAACTCTATCGTGCCCAACGTCAATTGGGTCAAGCCAGGCGTAGAATTGCTGGTCTCCTGAGTGTCGAATCAATTATCGATAATCGCGGTCACCGTCACAGCTGTGAAGCGAGAGGACTCATTTCAACAAACATCATTCCAGTCCTCGGATGGTCGATGGCCCGACAGCCCCTTTGCTATTCAACATCAAGTCGGATGTCCGGAAGAATATTCCATTAGGAAGTCTTGTACTCACTTCGCATCAATTCTGGTGCGCCATACCCGCAGTTATGTTGTGCTCGTTGGAGTGAACCGTAAAGATGATCATCTGGAGCTATGGCCCGGATACCAGTTTTGCCAAGCGTGTTTCATCCGCACCTCGTCCATTAAGTCCCGGGTGCCCAGACGCCGGACGGGCAGCCCAGACGGGCAGCCCTCCAGGGCCGAGAACTTGGCGAGCCATTTTGTCAAACGTTGCCCAGTCCTGCAATACATCACACTGAAATACCTTGGCGAGAATAAATGCCGCTACCGAATAGCACGAAGCCAAACACCGGACGACAATTGAAGTTGAGTACGACTGCAGCGTAACGATAATTGATCTCATTCTCGTTAGCTACAGATGACCTTCATGTATGCACAATCCAGTACGTAGAAGGTCTCACATCTGTTCTGTAATTGGCCGACATGGACCGATTCCCTGCTCAGAAGAAGTGACGGTCGGCGAGTTTCCCCTGTATGCCTGTAGTGCAACTACACCACATCGTGGTGCGTCTAAGAAAACCCGCCGAGCTACACCCGACCCAGCTTGACGAGATGCCAGATAAAAGCGACGACAGAAGTCGACGAAGACGAATATTCTCATCAAAGCAACCAATTCACCTTCACTTCCAACGGACCAACATTAAACAGACCCATTCTTCAACTCGCACTCAAAATGTCTGCTCAGATTCCCAAGAAGACCACCGTCCTGGTCATCGGAGGCGGCCCCGGCGGCTCATACGCTGCTGCGGCTCTTGCTCGTGAGGGCATCGACACGGTCATCCTCGAGGGCGACAAGATCCCCAGGTAAGTGAGACAGCCAAGGATTGGTTTGCTTGGCCGCAGTAGTAGTCTGGTACTGATGAGTTCTCTTGCAGATACCACATCGGCGAGAGCATGTTGGCGTCCATCCGCCATCTTCTTCGCTTCGTCGATCTCGACGAGAAGTTTGACAAGTATGGATTTATTAAGAAGGTAAGCCGAATTATTCCAGGCAGCTGTTCTAGTTCAAGGTTCAATGCTAACACATCCTTAGCCCGGTGCCGCCTTTAAGCTGAACGCCCGAAAGCGCGAGGGCTGTAAGTGATGGCACACTCAACTCATACCAGACTCTAAGCTGATATTCCATCACAAAGACACCGATTTCATCGCCGCCGGAGGCCCAAACAACTACGCCTGGAACGTCATCCGATCCGAGGGCGACAAGCTCATGTTCGATCACGCCCGGGAGAGCGGCGCCCAGTGCTTCGACGGTGTTAAGGTCACCGGGGTCGAGTTTGAGGGCGGCATCAGGGAGGTCGAGCAGGGAGCCGAGAACCTCGAGCCCGGAAAGCCCATCAGCGCCACCTACAGCGTCAAGGAGACGGGCGAGACTGGCCAGATCGCCTTTGACTTTGTCATTGATGCCAGCGGACGCATCGGACTCTTGAGCACAAAGTACCTGAAGAACCGTCGCTACAACCAGGGGCTCAAGAACGTCGCCAACTGGAGCTACTGGAAGGGGACCAAGCCGTACATGCCTGGCACTCACAAGGAGAACTCTCCCTTTTTCGAGGCCATGCAAGGTAAGAGCTACATTCGTTCTTGTTTCCAAGGTGGTTGAAGCTGACAAGTCATGTGTATAGACGAGAGTGGTTGGGTCTGGCTCATCCCCCTCCACAACGGCACCACTTCCGTCGGCGTGGTCCAGAACCAGAAGCTCTCCATCCAGAAGAAGAAGGCCTCCGAGGCCAAGACTTCGCAGGAGTTTTACCTCCAGAACCTAAAGCTCGCGCCCAACTTGCGTGCGCTCATCGGTAATGCGGAACAGGTCGAGAAGCTCCACGCGGCGTCCGACTACTCGTACTCGGCCTCGTCGTACGCCTTTTCCAACGCACGCATCATTGGCGACGCCGGGTGCTTCATTGACCCGTACTTCTCGTCGGGCGTGCATCTGGCTCTTGTTGGCGGTCTCTCTGCCGCAGCGACCATTTGTGCTTCTATTCGCGGAGACGTCGAGGAGGCCGTGGCTGCTGACTGGCACAGCAAGAAGGTTGCCGATGCGTACACTCGCTTCCTGCTGGTGGTGCTGAGTGCGTACCGCCAAATCCGCAACCAGGAGGAGCCCGTCCTCAGCGACATCAACGAGGACGACTTTGACCGAGCCTTTGCCTTTTTCCGACCCAGTAGGTGCTCCCAAGGTCTATCGTCTTGTCAACTGCTAACCACACCCGTCACAGTCATCCAAGGCACTGCCGACGTCGGCAACAAGAAGCTCGACCAAGACGTCCTCAACAAGACTCTCGCCTTCTGCGCCAACGCCTTCGAGCCCGTCAAGTCGGACGAGGACCGAGCCGTGGCCATGGAGCAGATCAACTCCGACCCCAACGGAACTGCTTACCGGCCCGATCTGTCCGAAGACCAGGTCACCGCCGTGAACCACATCCGGGCGCGCAAGATGATGCGCACCGAGGACACTTTCAACATTGACAGCTTCGGCAACGACGCCATCGCCGGATTCGTGCCTCACCTGCAGCGCGGAATGTTGACGCTCCGATCGGTCGGCAAGGGCGGCTCGACGGTTCCCGGACAGATGATGACTGCGACTGGCATGAGCAGCGAGATGGCCGAACCGGCTGGTATTGATGTTTCGGCCCATTAAAAATGATGTACTTTGCATCTCGGTGTATTGTGAAGGCGGACCGAAAAGAAGGTTGAACACGAGAACATGTCGAGCTGAAGGGCTCCAGCCTCATATCTGTATAGGATAGCAGACCTAAACCACACTGTGCTTTCAGTATATCCATGTTTCTATTTACTAGAAGAATACTGCTTAAGCGCCTTCACTCCCAAGTCTCTTTCTTGTGATTCATGAAATATTTGCAAACCCTGCTTCTAAGCGAATCAGATCGGGCTTTGCCGCCTTCCTGGTCTCAGTCGCGACCGCTTGTGACATACTCAATAATGTTCTTAATCTGCCTTCCATCCAAGTCCATCTAGGACAACTCCCTTAACACCCGTGTGCTCAACTTCCACTTCCATCATGGCCTGTGCCTTGTCCCTTTCCATGAACGTCCTCCAGATCGATTCACGGGCTTCTGGGCTGAGGACTGAATACTCGAAGCAAACATGAATGCGGCTCTAAAAGGCTTCATCAAAAGCGTTGAGCCAGTCCATGGTGAGCAGCAAAATATCGTGATAGTATTCTAGCTGACGTAGGAAGCTGGAGGTGTTGGCGTTTCTTGCAAGACTCGTGCTTTCAGTGTCGCGATCGGCCAAAAATACATCCGCTTCGTCTAAGAGGATCACTGCCTTCCAGGTTTCTGCTGATCCCATCACAAGCCGCTGTGTTTCTCCCCTTTGGAGGAAGCACCTGTCATTCTTTATAACTCACCTCCTATCGTCTATAATTAAACGTATTAGTTATATAGACTCTATTAAAGCGACTTATAACTCTTATTTAGCGAACTTATATATATAAGGTGAATATTTCCAGTAGAAGAT
>JAMQMW010002340.1:11929-32343 GCA_024115155.1 Thelonectria blattea
TGGCAAGACTAAGCAAGAGTAAGTTCATGCGACGTCCTTTTTAAAACGACCTCGATCCTAACATTGTCGATTAGCTATGCTTCTATCCTGAAGTGGCTGTCTTTCTTCAACACCGAGGTCAGCTTGACCATCGGTGAGTGGTCCGGCCGTCTGACTGGTCGTCTTCCCTACAACAAGAAGTCCGTCGACGATGCCCAGAAGGCTGCCCTCAAGGCCGTCAGCGTCGCCGATGCCCACCTTGCCAACAACACCTACCTTGTTGGCGAGCGCATCACCCTGGCCGATCTTTTCGCCGCTGGAATCATCCAGCGCGGATACCAGTGGTTCTTCGACGCGGAGTTCCGTGAGGAGAAGCCCCACGTCAGCCGATGGTTCGAGACCGTCCGCAGCCAGCCCATCTACTCCTCTGTTGCTGAGAAGATCGAGCTCCTCGAGAAGCCCGCTCTGACCAACACTCCCCCCAAGAAGCCCGAGCAGCCCAAGAAGGAGGCCAAGAAGGAGGCCCCCAAGCCTGCTGCCGCTGCTGCCCCCGCCGAGGAGGCTGCCCCTGCCCCCAAGCCCAAGCACCCCATCGAGGCCCTTCCCAAGGCCTCCATCGCTCTCGATGAGTGGAAGCGCACCTACTCCAACGAGAAGGACCACGACACCGCCATGAAGTGGTTCTTCGACAACCTCAAGTTCGAGGGTGAGGGCGAGTACTCTCTGTGGAAGGTCGACTACAAGTACAACGACGAGCTCACCCTCGTCTTCATGTCCAACAACCTGATTGGTGGCTTCAACAACCGTCTCGAGGGCTCCCGCAAGTACCTCTTCGGTTGCGCTGCCGTCTACGGCGAGAACAACGCTTCCGTGATCCAGGGTGCCTTTGTCATCCGTGGCCAGGAGTTCGAGCCCGTCTTCGACGTCGCTCCCGACTACGAGAGCTACAGCTTCACCAAGCTGGACCCCACGTCCGAGGCCGACCGCCAGTTCGTCTCCGACACCTGGGGCTGGGAGAAGGGCATCGTCGTCGATGGCAAGGAGCTTGTCAACGCCGACGGCAAGGTCTTCAAGTAAACAAATTGATTGACATGACTGGGAGGGACATGATGATAATGGCTTATGGTTAACTATGATTTTGGGAGGGAAAAATGGCTCTTGTGACGATGGGAGGGCCGCAATGGCTTATGAAGACCTCCAGGTCGGGTAGCATGTCGGACGTAATTCGACAGTATGACACTTCCAACAAAGGAAGACTGACAATAGACTCACAGCTTTGCTGCAAACCAAACAAACACAATCCCCGGCGTCTCGTGATTCTCTCTCGCTCGATTTCTCTAGGTTAGGTACTAGTACAGTGCGGCGCAACGGCACCTCGGGTATCCATCTATTCGCGTATTTTGGACTACCTATGTCATGATAGGCGGAAGTTTGTGTCGAGTTTGAAGGGCTGCGCCCGCATATATCGACTGATGTCGCTTTGATAAGAGAGGCCATTGAGGTAGTCGTGTACCTGGGGCAGGACGTCTGCGGTTTCGTTTTCAAGACCCGAGAACTCTGGGAGCTGGAGCAGGTTGAAGGGTTCGGTGCGGGCCTTTTCCTGGGAGTCGTCGACGAGGACGGTATTGGTCTGGTCCCAGAGACCGCCGGTGGGATGGGCCTTCATGACGCGCGGGTCAGCCCACACGCTGGTGAGGCGCTTGTACACCTGGACTTTCGAGTTGTAGTCCCCCGGGGACAGGCCGAAGCGGTCGCGGGCCCAGATGACGAGGCAGCGGTCGCGCTGGGGCCCGTCGATGAGGCGCTCGACCATCTTGGAGACGTTCTCGGGGCGGGCCGAGGACCAGATGGCGACGTAGAAGGTCTCGAGACAGTAGGAGAGGAAGGAGCGGGCGTGGGGACGCTCGACGAAGCTGAAGGGGCGCTTCTTGTTGGGGCGGTGGAGGAGGGTGCCGTTGAGGTCCATGACGATGAGGATGCGGCGCGGTTCGGGGAGGACGGAAGGGTCGAGGAGGGCTTGGGCGATGTAGTGCGGCGAGGGGTCGGGGACGCCGCCGGACGCTGCGCTGGGGCGGCCCGCGGGGGATTTCTTGCGGGAGGATCGGGGGGAGGTTGTTGTGGCGGGAGGAGGAGGAGGAGGGGCGACGAGTTCTTGCGAGGGCGGTGGTCTGGAGGGCGGGAGTCAGTGGACGGCGCAGAAGATGGGGATGCAATGGCGAACTCACTGAGCGGAAGAAGCGTTGTCTGGTTGTTGTATCAACGTCAGTCCGGGTATGAAGACCTGCGACGTCGGATCCATGCCATTGTTGGCCAGTTTCGCATTCGCAGCCGTCGCGGCCGCTCGTTCCTGGATGCGCTTCTGCTTCTTGGCCAGCCGCGGGGGCACGTAAGGGCTCATCTCGGAGGCCTGTCGATACTGAAAGCCTCGCGTAGGTTGAAGAGTTGGTCTAAAAACAAGCCGTGGTGGCAGATGCGACGACGACCTCGGAGTTGGTGGTGATGTGGTGGTGGTGGTGTATGTTCTCGCGGCGGTCGGGGCTACCACTAAATGGAACGCTCGTCGGGTCAAGGCCAATGCGCGGTCGGTGATTGGACTTCTCGACGTCACCAGTATTGACATGGGAGCTATGGCGATATTTGTTGCTACTTGTATGCGTTAATTGGTTCATCTGTGGTTGTTTTCCGAGGTGTTGTGCTGCTTGGTTGGAAGCAATCGGGATGGCACTTTTTTCCATCTCCCCGGCTTCGTCCAACCAAAGGAACCAGATTTGCGCGTGGCGTTGTCCCAGGGTCCCGCCGATCGCGGGGCATTGAGCCGTTTCCTTGTGAGAACAAAAAAAAAAGGAATTATGCAACTATCGAGGCTACCGATAAGATTTCAATGTGGGCTTATCGGCGGGCGAAACGAAAAAAAGTGCCACCGCCTATGGGACGTTGAACCAAACCCCGACGGAGCAACCAAACACACATTGAAATACAGCTCAAAAATGGCAATCAACAAACGAAAACTCGGCTCTACTGGACTGCAGCGACGGGTGCGTCCCAGGCGGGAAGATGATTGGGAAATGGACCACGACGCCGGCCAAGCTTCGTCGAGCGAGGACGATGAAGTTGAGGAGCAGTCGACTCGACGGAACCGCGACGATGACGACAGCGAGGAAGACGAAGATGAAGAAGAAGAGGGCTCTGAGGATGGGACCGGTTCCGGTGAAGATTCAGAGGTCAGTTGCCTCTATCAATTCCACGGCTCGCATATATACTCACATCTCCCAGGACGACGACGACGAACCCGCCGCGCCCAAAGTAGATCTCTCATCCATATCCTTTGGCGCCCTCGCAAAAGCCCAGGCATCCCTCCCACCCAGCAAACGCAAATCAAAAACCACCACAACCACAACCCCTTCAGAAGAAGACGGCAAACCCCTCCCCCGCAAACCCTCCACCCGCAAAGACGACCCCAAGCCCAAACCCAAACGCTCCTCCAAACACGCCCCCCAAGAACAAACCTCCAAACGCCCCGTCTCCCGCCGCCGCGACCTCCCCACCGACGACACCCACCCGCGCCGAACCGCCCGCGACCCTCGCTTCGATCCCCTCGTCGGCCGCCTCGACGAGGAAAAAGCCCAGCGCAACTACGCCTTCCTAGACGAGTACCGCGACCGGGAAATGGCCGATCTCGCCGCGCAGATCAAGAAGACGCGCGATCCCAACGCGAAAGAGAGGCTCAAGCGGGAACTGCTGTCGATGGAGTCCAAGAAGAAGGCTAGGGTGCGCAGGGACGAGGAGCAGAGGTTGTTGACGGAGCATCGGAGACGGGAGAAGGGGCTCGTGGCGCAGGGGAAGACGCCGTTTTATTTGAAGAGGAGCGAGCAGAAGAAGAAGTTGTTGACGGAGCGGTATGAGAGCATGAGTAAGGGGCAGGTTGATAGGGCTATTGAGAGGAAGAGGAAGAAGGTTTTGGGTAAGGAGAAAAAGGAGCTGGATTATCTTGCGCGGAGGTCTCGCTCTTGAAGCGCCCTCTTCTAGTCAGTAGTTGTGTCGACTTGATTGTTCGGAAGCATGAGAGCGCCGTGCCCATCCCAACCCGTCTTTTTATTCTCTATGATATTATATATACCCCTACCCACCACCCCTTTTTAGATGGTCTAACCCTCTGGTGGTACATATCTGGTTGGTAAATACAAGAATATTCTTACATGGTCATACAAATGATACAAGTAGAGTTGTTGCGTTTCCTCTCGTCACTCACTCACTCCTGAACAAACCCACCCCTTTCCAAGCTCTCCTGGAACATATCCCGGCACCGCACCTTGCTCCCCAATCGAGCGCACAGCAAAAACGCGCCGCTCAGCTTCCGATGCAGACTATACGTCTCCTCGGGCGGGGGCGCCAACCGCTCGTGCAGCATGACGGGGATGAGGGCCTTCACGCGCTCCGTGATGGTCTGGTCGCGAAAGTCGTAGACGTCGGGCGCCGAGTCGAGGAACGGCTCGGCGAGGGTCAGGACCGACTGCGTGTGGGCCTCGAGCATGGCGCGGCTCTCGTGGCCCGTCAGGTATCCCAGGCTCTCGGAGAGGCGCTTGACGGTCGGGCGGTCGCCCCGGGAGGCGGCGGCCAGGAGACCGACGTACTCGGCGACGAAGCGGTCTGGGTACTCGCGCGAGGCGCCAAAGTCGAGCAGCTCGAGCTTGGCGGTGGCGGCGTTGTAGAGGAAGTTTGTCCAGTTGGGGTCCGTCTGCATGAACTTGAACTCGGTGATCTCGCGGAGGCAGAGCTGGAGGATCTGGGTGCCGATCCAGTCGCGCTGGTCCTGGGAGAAGGAGGTGACGCGGGTGACGCCGACGCCGTCCATCCAGTCCATGGTGAGGACCTGCTTGCCCGAGGCCTCCGGGTAGACGGCGGGAACGACGAAGACGTCGTCGTTGTCGCCGAGGAGTTGACGATAGCGCGTGGCGCACTCGGCTTCGCGCAGGTAGTCGCACTCCCAGCCGAGTTCGAGGCGGGCGTTGTCGATGGTCTTGTTGAGGTACAAGCCCTTGGGGAGGAGCTTGGTGGCGGTGAGGAGGATGCTCAGGTTGTCGAGGTCCGAGTTGATGGAGTCGGCGACGCCGGGGAACTGGATTTTGACGGCGACGCGCTGACCGTTGGCCTTGAGGACCGCCTTGTGCACTTGGCCGATGGACGCGGCCGCAATGGGCTTCTCCTCGAATTCGGCGAAGAGATCCCGCCACTCGGGACCCAGGTTGGCCACGAGCACCTTGTCGCGCTGCCAGGCCGGCATATAGTCGGCGCGATCCTGCACCCGCTGCAACACCTCCTGGATGGGCGCCGGCAGCATCTTGGTGTCCTGGAAGCTCATCATCTGTCCGAGCTTGAGGGCGGCGCCGCGCATGCGAGACAGCTTGGCCACCAGGCGCTCCATGTTTCTGCCGCTGAGCAGGACCGAGCCTTCACCGCTGCCGCCAAAGGCGCGGCTGACGCTCTCCGACATGGCGCCTCCCAACATGCCGGCTGCGAGGCCGCCGTAGTTCCATATGCGGCTGAGGCGGGAGGAGGGGACGGCCGATTCTCTGAGGGCATGGGCGGAGCTGGGCCGGTGTAGGGGGTTTCCGACTGGTTCTGTTGGGGAGGGAGACGGGGGCTCGGGGGCTTCTCGAGCAATTGGTTCCGCGGCATCGACTGGTGCGGTCGACACGGATTCGTTCACTTTGGGTTCCGTTACTAGCTCTTCCTTCACCGGCTCCTCCGTCTTCTTGGGCCCCTCGACTTTGACCTCCTGCGGGGGAACCGGCGCGGCTTGCGAAATGCTTTCCGGGGGCGGGACCGGAGGAAGGGGCCAATTGCGCAGAGGATGTTCCTTTGCCGGTCCTCCGGGCGACTGGCCTCGATTCCCGGGTGCCTTTCTCTGTTTCCTCACCGAGTCGAGGATCTTGGACCCGCGGCTGGTGTGGAAGATGTTGACGTCGACGCCAGCCGGAACATCAATCTCCCCATCCGCGGCCCGAGATGACTTCAAATTCGCTACGGCGTCGGCAAAGGCATCCCTCCTTGATATTGGCGGCACGTCCCCATTTCCCTCTGCGACATGTTGAGTTTTCGCACTCGCCGGTGGTTCTTCATATCTCGTCTCGGGAGCTTCTCGTTCGATTGGCGCCTCGGTCCTCTCATCCCGCTTCTTCTCTTCGCCCGGTTTCCCTCCTTCCTCCTCCTCGGCCGGCCGACTTGTCGTCGCATCCGTCGCTGCCGCCCTTGGGGCCTCTTTCCTCAGAGCCGAAACAACACTCGAAGTGCGCGTGTAGACGTCGACTTGGCGGGCCCTCAGGGCCACGTGCTTGGAGGCGACGGACCGGGAGGCATTGAAGACGGCCGCGAGATCGATGGCGAAGTCGATGAATCTCATGGGGGATCAGGGGGAGCGCACCGGTCGAGGGTGGCCGCGCTCGCATCGGTAGGAGGCTCGATTCTGGCAAAAAGGTTGCGATGCCGCTGCCGTGTCAAAAGTCTCAATCGACAAAATGCTGCCATGATGTCGCTGGTGGAGCATGCAATTAACGGGGGTTGATAAAGGACTAACAGCCTCCGAACGTCATGATGAGAGAAGTATTTCTTTTTTTGCGATTGAACTTGCTTTTCGAGGGGAAGAAACCATGATATTGTTGTTCGCGTCCTCTTCTACTTGGTTCATTGGTTGGGTAGCATTGCGTACCTTAGTACATTCTTTGATACTATCTCGGAACTCATCATAGCTTAACGACCCTAATTCATAAGTCCTTCCCTTCTCGACATAAAGGTCTAGCCATATCATGCGAAAGAAAATAAAAAAGGGTATCAATTTATCACACAACGCCTACTCATCTATCCAGGGCACATCCTATTATTCCCAATTGCCAACAATAGTCGCCTCTATATCCATTCGGATTCCACACCCTATACCCAAACCCAGCCCATGCCAATCAACTTCTTGATTGTGCATAAAGCTCACAATCCTGCCCAAACTAGCCACCCCCTCTCATCATTTCGAACCCGTACCTGAGCTGGCCCTGCTCACAGACCTCAAGAGGGATCCTCTTGGCTTCATAGGCGTCGACTGACCAAAAGACCCCCCAGACCTCTGTCCAGGGGAACCGATCCTGCTCCAGAGTCGTTGCGCCGCGGGCGTCAAATCCGCAGAAACTCGTGGGCTGCTCGGGAATTTTGGGATTGGCGTATTGTCCACCTTGCCCATGAAGCCGTTCCTTGATGATTCCTTCTTCGACTTTGCTATTCGATCCACCATTCGTTCGTGTAGGCTTTCTCTTTTCCTCTGCTCCTGGACTCTGAACGGGTTCGTCGACGCATCGCCTGGGCCGAGATTGATCATTGGCACAGGGGTCGACTCGGGCTCATCGTCCTCGTCATCCACAAAGGCGTATCCGTTGACCCTCGGCGTCTCTCCACCCCCAGCGGCACTGGAGTCTTGGTCTTCACGCCGAGGCTTCCCCGCAATGGCGTCTCGCACGGCCGACATGGTGGGAGAAGGTGGTCTTGCCGGAATATGGGGTTGAGGCATCCTGGTGTTCGCGTGCACGATGGCCTTGGGCGCCATTTTGGACGCCTCTTCGGCTTTTTGGGCCACCGTGGCCACCCCGTCGTCAACCCCGTCCGGGCCGAACATCAGGTTGTTCTTGGGTTTAGATTTCCACGTGTCTGGCCGTGCCGGGCGGTCATCCCTGTCCTTGATTGCCAGCCGGTCACGCTTGTAACCGTCGTCAATCAGACTGAGCCTCTTGCCGAGCTTATCCTCAATCTCCCTTTGCTTGATCATTTGCTTCGAGGGAAGCTTGTTCCCCCTCCAGAGCCAGGCATACTTTTCGGCCCTCTTTTGGTTTTGCTTGTCAACCAGTTTGTAGAAACTTTCGTTGTCCTCGCTGGTATAAGTCTCTTGGAATTTGGAGAGACTAATGTTGGTGTTTAATTGTGGGCGAGGCTCTGCAATGGTGGAGGCAAAGGAAGCGGGCGTGTCTGCGCCGTATGCAGAGGGCGTTTGATCCCCGACCATGATTGGCCTCGACTGTGATCGTGAAGCGGGATTCCGGCGTCCTGGCGTCATGACTTGCTGCAACCTCCGACTAGCGCTGGAGATCCAGGCAGCATCCTTGGATTCGAGTGCATCCAGATACTCCTGTTGGGTCTCCGTCTCCAGAAGTCCAGGGAAGAAGTCGCGGGCGATAATCTGGGACAGGGTTTCCGTGTACGTGTCTTCGTCCAAGACTTTCTTGGGCCTTTTGATTTTCTTTGCAGGTGGTGGAGGCGGCATCAAGTCTGTGTCGGTCCGCTTACGAACCAGGGCGCTCGACGTGTTTGACGTAGCGGGATCCATGATTGACGAGGTAGTATCGCAAGGACTCCAGGTAGTAAATGATTGAATGAAGCGGCTTGTTGTGTTTTGATGAAGTTAAAGTTGCGACAGACGTCGGGAGAGAAGTGCCAAGTGCGCAGGCAGAGACGGACCAACGGTTGATTGGTGGGGCCGTGTTCCGGGTGGGTGCTACTCAGGCAGGTGCCATGATTGATTGTCTCTTGCCCGTTGTTGAAGTGGTCGGGTTGCATCACTGCGTGCTGCGTGGCAGGCACGGATATGCATCTATCCGATCCGCATGCCGCTCGATGCAACCCGCTGCTGGTGGCGATCGATCGGTTGGTTGCTCGTTGAAGCTGGAGCGTTGAAAACTAGAGCCGCGCTGGAGCCTGGAACCTTCCAAGACGACCAGTGGTTCGCCCCAGGATCTTTCTTTGCTGCCCTTTGTCCCGTCGGGAATCCCACTTTCCCGCCTCACTATTTCTTTCTTCCACCTTGCCTTGTCCTGCCGGCCCCTCATACGCTTCTTCGTTACCCGGATTCTTCCATATTCTTCTTTAATATCACTGCAGCTCTCGCTTATGCGCTCGGCGCATCCTGTCGCAGCATCTCGGAGCCCGAGTCCCACCCCCGACCTATTGTCCTGAGCTTCCCCACGTTCGCCCCTCCTCGAGTCGTCGAATTCTCCTCCGGTTCCCTCCTCAACCCGATTCCCATTCGCCATGTCTGAAACAGCCGTCGAGTTAAAGAACAAGGGCAACAAGGCCTTCGCCGCGAGCGACTGGCCTACCGCCATCGAGTTTTATTCCAAGGCTATCGCGCTGGACGCCAAAGTGCCCGCCTTCTTTACAAACCGTGCTCAGGTGTGCACGCCTCACAGGCTTATGTCGCATGCCCACCTGGATGATGGAAACGCTGACCTTCCGTCCCTCGATCGAATAGGCCTACATCAAGACCGAAGCATACGGCTATGCCATCGCCGACGCAACCAGTGCCATCGAACTCGACCCTAAACTGATCAAGGTGCGCAGCCCCGTTCTTATATGCCGACCAAACATGAACAAAGTCTGAAACGAACCGTTACACTCTTATAGGCTTACTATCGACGAGGTCTGGCGAAGACGGCCATTATCCGACCCAAGGAAGCTATCGGTGACTTCAAGGAATGCGTCAAGCTCGACCCCGGGAATAAGGATGCGAGGCTCAAGCTGGAAGAATGCAAGAAGATTGTGCGGCAGCTGGCCTTCTTCGCCGCCATCGAGGTCGGCGATGAGCCCTCTGCCGCGGAGGGTCTCGATCTGGATTCCATGGAGGTCGAGCCTGGGTATGACGGTGTGAGGCTCGGAGACACCATGACCCAGGAGTTCATTGACGACATGACTGAGAGATTCAAGACCGGCAAGAAGATCCATCGCAAATACGTCTACCAGATTGTTATTGCCATCAAAAAGCTCGTGTACGACGAGGCTACCATGGTCGAGGTTAAGATTCCCGACGACGTTCGCCTAACGGTATGCGGTGATACCCATGGTAAGACGACACAGGCCAGCGGCGGGCAACACCAATTCTGACCATGTTTGACAGGCCAATATTTCGATCTCATGGAGCTGTTCCGTCGCAACGGAACCCCCGACGATAAGCACTGGTACCTGTTTAATGGTGACTTTGTAGACCGAGGCTCGTGGTCCACCGAGATTGCCCTGCTTCTGTATGCGTACAAGTGGTTGAGGCCCAACAACTTCTTCCTGAACCGTGGAAACCACGAGACGGATGATATGAACCGCGTGTATGGCTTCGAGGGCGAATGCAAGGCCAAATACAACGAGAGGTAATTGAGCTTCCCCGAGTTGACCATCATATGCTGACAAGAACATAGAGTTTTCAAGCTCTTCTCCGAGAGTTTCTCTGCCTTGCCTCTGGCTACGCTTATTGGCGACAAGTTCCTGGTTCTCCACGGAGGCTTGTTCTCCGACGACAGCGTCACCCTGGACGACATTCGAAAGCTGAACCGACACAATCAGCGACAACCTGGCCAGTCTGGCTTGATGATGGAGATGCTCTGGACTGATCCCCAGGACGAGCCTGGTCGTGGCCCCAGCAAGCGAGGCGTTGGTATGCAGTTCGGCCCTGATATCACCAAGAAGTTTTGCGAGAAGAACGGTCTCGAGGCTGTTATCCGAAGTCACGAAGTTCGCATGGACGGTTACGAAGTGCAGCATGACGGTCGCTGTATTACCGGTATGTCTCTTGAGATGCTGCGTTGTGACCCTACTAACTGACTGGTCCAGTCTTCTCTGCGCCAAGATACTGTGACTCGACGGAGAACAGGGGCGCTTACATTAACATCGGCCCCGACTATAAGCTCCAGTACGAGCAGTTCGATGCTGTGCCGCATCCGGATATCCGTCCCATGGTGAGTTGAAGCAGTCTGATGCACCGTGCATAGAATGACTGCTAACATGTGAACAGGCATATGCCCAGAGCTCCCTTATGTCTTCCCTGGCGTAAATTCGAGAATAGGAAGTAGGAGTTGGTGAGGATGGTGACGGCATTTCGGGTGGGCTAGGTCAAGCATATCCAGGGCGTATGGGAACGGGCCATTTGCAACGGCGGGTTCAATGGAAATGTACACATACATCTATACCCATCTAGAGGGCAAAAATGCTTGTTGGGTTGTGTCGTTGACCAAGTGCTGCCGCCTTTACGAGTTCCACAGGTCATCCTGGCCGTCGGAGCCAACCATGGCGCCCAGCCAGTCGGAGCACTGCCGGATCCGCAGCACGCACGGAACGCCGCCGTCGCCGGGACCCTTCCAAGCCGTGATGGCGGCGGCGAAGGACCCCAGGTCGGGCCGCGGGACGCGCAGCCAGCAGTGGGCTCCCTCGACCTTGAGGACGTCGAGCGAGATGGCCACGCCCGTGAGGCCGAGGAACTGCCGCAGGGCCGCCACGCAGTACGACTTGGCCTGCAGGTTGTCGAGCTCCACGGGCAGGTCGCCGCCGCCGTCGGAGGAGACGAGCTCCAGGTGCGCGTAGGAGAAGGCGGGGGCGGTGATGGTGCAGGTGAGGATGTCGTGGGATTTGGAAAGGTCTTTTTGCTGGAAGATGGACTTTTGCGTCCCGGGTTGGGAGGGTTGTGTCATTGTTTCGGGTGCTTCTTGGGTCTTTGTGTTGTTGGAGGCTTCGGGTTGTGGTGGTGGTGGGCCGCCGGGCGCTCTTTGACTTCTTTTGTTTGAGACTCGCTTAGTTGCATAACCGCATCCTGAGGATCTGGGGACGGCATGGGCAACCTTCAACCTTTTGCGAAATCTTCCAGCATCATCAACTGTTAGCCTCGCCTCACCTCAACCTCCCACCGTCCCCATCCGATCGATCCGTCCACGACCCGTCCCCTCCTCCACGTCCGCGAAAATGTCATCCTCCAACTTCGTCACGTCCGGCCAGCAGCGCCACCTGCGCGCCTGCATGGTGTGCTCCATCGTCATGACATACAGCGTACGCACCACACCCCCAATCTCCTCCCCCTCCCTCCCTCTCTTCTCCTCCTACTAACACATACCCCTTTTCTCTTCAGCGCTTCCGCGACGAAGGATGCCCCAACTGCGAAGAATTCCTGCACCTCGCCGGCTCGCAGGACCAGATCGAGAGCTGCACGTCGCAGGTCTTCGAGGGCGTCATCACGCTGGCCAACCCGGCGCGCTCGTGGATCGCGAAGTGGCAGCGGCTCGACGGATACGTCGGCGGGATGTACGCCATCAAGGTCTCGGGCCAGCTGCCCGACGAGATCCGGACTACGCTCGAGGACGAGTACAGGATACAGTACATTCCGTAAGAAAAACCTCCCCCGAAGGATATGATATGAACAAAGAGAAAAAGAGGAGAGGGCTAATGAAGGTTTTGCAGGCGCGATGGGACGGAGACGGAGACGGACGCTTAGAAACGGTCTTGTTGTGTTTCTTTCTGATTTACTGCTCATGGCGATACGGCGTTGGATGGATATGAGTCGGAGGGCTCTGGGGATTCGAGAGTCGTTTATTGAAAACAAAAAAGGTTCATTGTGGTATCTATCGTAGACAATCATGAATATGCCAAAACGCCCCGGCGTATTTCAAGTCAATATTCCGTGCCCGAAGCCCTGAACGCCATCCCATTTTTTTTTTGAAGCCATTGCTATGTCCTAGTTGCCTCTTTGCTTCTTGCCTGGAGGCATACTGAATCCCATGGGCCGTGACCGCTTCTTCTCCATCTCTTCCTTCATGATGCGCTCCGCCTCGCTCATCTTCTTGGGCTGGGCTATCATGGCCGGTTTCTTGCTTCCCGACAGCGCGTTCTTCTTGGCTTGCGCAAAGACGTTCTTGGTCTGCGGCTTGCCGCCTAGTTTCATAGAAGTGCCGCCAAAGCCGGCCGGCTTGGCGGGTGCCGCTGGCGCTGGCGCTTCCGCCGGCTTCTCGGCGTCGGCGTCGTCGGTCTTGGGAGTTTCGTCTTCGGGAGTCGTCGCGGTGGGGTTTTCGGTAGGTGCAGACGGTTTCGCACCGAATGACAGCTTAATCTTCTCGCCGTCCTGTCTCTTGAGCTCGCGCGCCTCCGCGTCCTCCTCGCTCGGTTCGTCCTTGGATCCCGCGGCCGCCTGCGCGCGCTTGATCTGCTCCCGGATCATGCGCTGCTCAATCTCCTCATTGCCCTGGTCCTGGGCCTCCTTGCGCCGCAGCGCCTCCTTCCGCTTCAGTGCCTCGGGCGAGTTGTCGATCCAGGCGATGTGAATGCCCTTCTCGTTCTCCTCGACGCGGCAGATGCCCTCGCGGCCGAGGTGCTTGGCCAGCTCGGTCAGCGACGGCCACTTGGTGGCGTTCATGTGGATGTGCTCCTTGTTGGCAATGTACTCCTGGTAGAAGCGGTTGATGTGGATCTGCTTCTCGCCGTGGCCGGAGCGCAGCAGCAGGAGGAAGTCGCGGAGGAACTGGCTGCTGAAGTCGTTGATGTACTTTGCGGGGTCCTCGCCGACGATGAGCATCTGGCGGACGTGGCTCTCGGACTGGGTGTGCATCTTGAAGCCGTTTGCGTCGCGGCACTGCTTCTCGCAGATTTGGCAGTACCAGCGGAGGCGCTGGAGGCCCTTTGACTTCATGCGGTTGGCGACATATTTGGTCGATCCGACCTCGGCCTTGGGCATGGTGGGCGAGAGTGGGAGGGGAGTCGGAGATGTGGTTTGCGGGTGACTGTCGTCGAGGAGCGATTGAACAGAGTTGACTGTTGGTAGATTTGGTGATGGAGATGCGAAGTGAGATGCACTTGGGTCGTTGGTGTGGGTACCTACTTGAGTACCTTACTAAGCCACAGGTGGCGGAGGCTAGACCGTATTTGGGCTCAAGTCAGTGCCGCCTTGGACAGGTGGCTGGGAGAGCTCAACTCTGGAAGTGGCTACTTTTATGGGCTAAAACATTCTGGCACCTACTTCGTAGAGACATATTAATAATGTCTTCACTGCGTTGTACTTCGTAGTGCCCATGGCGGAGTATGTAATGAATATATCCTGCACCGTCTGTTTGCTCATTTGTTTATACGTATCTGGGAAGCTTAAATGTCGGAGCAAGTTGATGACTAAAGCGGCGCTGCCCCCCAACCCAATCAGTCCGGCCCGCATTTTCTTGGCTTCCACCTCCAGCCTTGATCGAACTCAGCTTCAGACCTTCAACTCACCGAGCGCATTCATCGAAATCAATCGCCACGTCCTACGCGCTTCAAACCCTGAACAGCAGTTGTCTCATCTAGCAGAGCATCGAATCTCGCTTCTTGTCCGCATCAAATCGCTCTCTGGGCCCCATTTAAACACCGACCTACCCATTCAGCTCGCCCACCATGTCTGAGCGTAAGGTCTTGCAGGTATGTCTACATCAACAACAATATGAGATTCACATACTGACATGTTTCTAGAAATACTACCCCCCGGACTTCGACCCGAGAGAGATTACTGTAAGTTTTCCCCCCTGTTTTAAGCAGCTTGGTCGTCTTTCAGCCAGCCAGGTCTTCCTCTGTAGGCAGACATCAAAATGAGTTGAACCCTTACTGACATGCTCATCAGAGGCGTCGAGGCCCAAAATCATCCGGACCACGCGTTCAAGCCGTCAGACTGTAAGTATCTAACCTTTCGCTTCCAGGAACCTGCTAACATGAATAGGATGGCCCCCTTCTCCATGAAATGTACAACATGCGGAGAGTTCATTTACCGGGGACGCAAATTTAACTCGAGGAAAGAGACTCCCCTGGATGAGAAGTATCTAGGCATTCAGATCTTCTTCTTCAGCATCAAGTGCACGCGGTGCAGTGCCGAGGTTTGTCTGCCCACGTCTGCCGCTGTTGGACCTTCACTAACACTGTTCAGATCATCTTCCGGACAGACCCCAAAAGCAGCGGATACGCCATGGTCAAGGGCGCCGTGCGAAACATGGAGCCTTGGCGAAATCGCGAGACCGAGGAAGAAACAGTTGAGCAGAGACTGGACCGCCTTGAGCGCGAAGAAGCCGAGGCAGCCGGTGAAGAAGAGAAAAACGCCATGGCCGACTTGGAAGCCAAGAATGCCGATGCCCGACGAGAAATGGCTGCAGCAGATGCCCTGGACGAGATTCGACAACGAAACGCAAGGATCAACCGTTCCGAGAAGGAAGGTGTTGACTTTGTCGACAGCATCGTGCGCACCGAAGATGAAGAGCGAGAGCAGCAAGAGAGAGAAGACGACGAGGCGGCAAAGCGAGCATTCGCAACGGCGCGACCATATTTGGAAGTTGTCGAGGAAGAGACCGGTAGCCTGTCAACTCCCGTCTCGCAGGACGAAGCTGCTGGTCCCTCGAGCTTAGCGACTCCTATGGACGAAGACAAGCCAGCACCAGCCCCGAGTTTCAAGCGGACGGTGAAGAAGAAGAAGAACCACGCTGCCTTGCTGGGCATCAAGAAGAAGCCGTCGTTGGTGTAGTTGGAGGGAACTTTCGCACACCACACTTGTGGAGTTTTTGGAGTTTGTTATAGGACTGGAGAATTCTTTGTATTCTAGCGATCAAGTTGTGAGCAATGATTTAACGTCTCAACTACCATCACAGTTGTGTATCACGAATAGGACATTGTTGATTGATTGTAGGTTCATGTTTTATTCGTAGTGTAGGTAGTCATGATCAAACCCGACCCGATATCCTTGTTGCCTGATGCCCCAATACCATTTCCGTTTCCATTCATTCAGATGCCATTAAAAATTGCATTCCTTAAACGCCGCGTGTGCTATGTATCCCCTCGCTTTTTCTCCATCAGACTGGTAAAGCCACCACTAATGGCATTTCTCGCTGCGCTTTTCCTCGTTCGACGACTCCTGGCTCTCTCTCGCATGTTTATTCAAAACGATGGTCTCGACGCCATAAAGTGGCACATGTTTCATGTTTCTTGGGTCGTATCGTGTGCGATTTGATAAAAGTGTCGTGTGCGTTTCCCGGCGGAGGTAGTCCGAGGCCCGCCACTCGAGCGCGGATGTGATGTCATTCGTTCCCTCGAGGAAGAAGTTGGACTTGGTAGATGATCGAATTGGATTCCCCGAGAGGAACACATGTCGGTTATCATCTTGTCCAACGTTCTCTTATGAGTGGTAGGCCGGCGGGCTCGAGCTGTGAGGCGTGGTGTTTCCGTTGATGGCGCTGCGGGCGGCGTGTCGACTGGAGTTTGGGTCGGCGCCAAAGGCTCGCATCTGGCGCTTGGTGTGTTCGTGGATGAAGCGCGAGTAGCTCGAGAGGTCTTGGGGAGGAGGAGCCGTGGAGGGGATGGAGCTGGGGTAGAAGTCTTGACGGGCGGGCATGATGGCGGTGGGTGGTGTTGTTTATTTGGAGTGGGATATCTTGTGAATATCCGTGAAAGAGCAGGGTCTTTATATGTATGCTTCCAAGTATGAGGCTGAAGAGATGAGTGAAGAAGGGTAGGTTAGGAAAGGGGGATGTGCCATGCCTTATATCCTCATGAAGGCAACGGACAGGGACCCCAAAGTCCCCCCAGAGGGATTTGCGAGTCGACAGTCTTACTCAGTGGGGGGAGATGGGCTCTCACAGGAAACGCATCAACAAGGTGTGTGGGATTTCCCCCCGACTGCTTCTTCAGTCCGGGACCATGCATCATCACCAAACACCCCCAGGACAAAACCTCACTTTTCCACCCCTCCCCCATTTTGACTGAAGAAGGACAACACTTTCGACGCAAGTATCCCCCAGAAACGAGGTGAAGAGGAAGAGAAAAAAACAACTCGCTCACTCCACCCCCCTTGTTGGGTGTGCTCGTGGCTGGCACCAATCCCGTCCCGCCTCTGACGAAGAGATCGTCGGTGATTGTCGCTCTTTCTAGGCCTCTCTTGCTCGAGCGCTTTTTCCAGGGTTTTTTTACTAGGGAGAGATCAGCGGGCATACAGTAGATACAGTGCAGTATCTCCATTGTGTGTACGGTAGAACGGTATATTTCGTACGTACCTTACCCGTGCGAGAAGGAATAAGGGGGACCCACGAAATGTAGATCCCTCTCCTCTCCTCCTTTCAGGGTCCTGTCCTTGTGGTTCCATGATCCTAGCCTTGGCCTGTTTGGGGGACTTTGTGGTTTTTTGCCACCTTGGTTGCTTGCTTTCCGTCTGACGATGCCGGCGTTGAGAAGATGAGAGATTCCAAGGTGAAGGTGTAGTCTATCGAGGCTTGTTGTTGATGCGGCTTCAGCCTTGGGAGTTATAGTTTATCGAAGGAGGCTCTCAGTGTTGGATTCCTCGACGGGCTGGTCTGAACTTCACATATACATATAGACATACTCCTTGATTGTCACATCAGAAGGTAGAAAAGGTCGAGAAAAAGGGGAACCGGCCAAGCTGTAGCTGCGCCGGTCGGTTCGGACTTGATTCGACCACATCTCCCCGTGAACAAGGCACTCGTGCGTCTGCAGCAATGGATTGGGTCTCCAGAAGTTCATCCTCTCAAGACCGGTTTGTAATGGAGCGTCGTTGTCGGGCATTCACACACATCAAGCAATCTTCTGGTCGTCTGCTCACTAACAAGACCATCTCGGCACCTTGCCTTTCTCTCTCCTTCAGCCTCAAACCCCAAAAGACATCCTGCGCATCACGCGGCTACAGTGCAGTACTAATCAAATCGTCCGTGCAACCATCTCCTTGTGGGAATGAATGAACGGAAAGCCCAGGTTTGGGAAAACGGATCCCGGGACTTGCTTGTAACCAAGGAGATCGTCACTCCAGAATACCCAGCCTGGCACCACGCCCCCCTCTCCTCCTTGGAGCATTCCCGGGATTGGACGGAGGGGAACGGAAGGTCACCTTGCCGAAGAGACGGAGGCACGAAGCGTCAAAAGCAGGATTGCAAGATTGGACGTGCGGCCGGGTTTGTGTGAGCTATGTACAGTTTCGGAGGTCCTTCGAGAAGCGGAGGAGAAGGGTCCCCTTTCTTTTCCCGTTTCTGCTCGCTCGCTGGGGCAAAGGTGAGAAGAAGCTTTTGTTATGTCCCCAGATCTCCGGGACATGGCTTCGTTACGGCCATCGAAAGGGGGCGGGAAGCGGAGTTTGGAAAGAAAGCGGCTTTCCTTTTTGGCGAATTTCAGGGTCCAAAGGCTTGGGCGAGGAGGAGGAAGTGGAGTTTTGGGCCTTGTTGATCGGGGGAGCTTGGGGGGGAGGGGCCGTGAGGAGAGAGAGATGGGTTGGAGTTGATTTAGAGGTTCCGGGGGCTGGAGGGAGGGGTTCGTATGTAGCGAGTTTGTATGTAAGGCAATTTTATGAAGGTGTTTTGTTGTTCGTCACAATGTGAGGTTGTGATGGTGTTTACGGAGTGCATACGGATACTTCCTGCGGATGGTTCAAGCCCAACATGCTTCTACCTGACAGGCACCATCGAAAGCCACAACTGCGTCTTGACAGCCAGACATCAAACCTACCGATGCTCATTACGTCGAAAACACACCAAAATGCCTTGCTCAACGAGGCAATTCCCAAATGCCGTGACGCTCCTCCAACGTCGAGGTGTAGCTGAGAAGACGACGGACTGGTGGGCCAATGACGGCATAATCCCCAGACCCACTTTACCATTTTACGGGAATCGGAGAGAAACTTCAGGTTGGGAAGGAAGGCACGTCTGTGAGGTCACTGCCGTCGCTGATGTCACGATTTGGCCGCACGGGCCACATCTTAACCCACAGGGGTCCAATTGGACTCGCCCCTGACCTTGGCCTCTTTTCGAATAGCATCACTTTGCCTCACCTCAGCCTTGGTTCAAACCTGTCGTCGTTCGTTTTGTTGGGAGTTTTTTTTGTCAAACTATTGTCCAAAGGTGGGGATGAGAGAGACGTGTGCTGACGGTATTTTCTGAGACCTCGCTCGTCATACGGAATTTTGCTCCTATGGCGAAGCTTGTTCAAGGACACGCCTTCGAACCCCACGAGCAAATCGAGACGACATCAGAAGAGCCTCAGCCGCCACGCGGTGCCACCCGTCGACGTCGAAGCCCCAAAGTGACATGCTTTGAGGCTACGGGCAACTTTAGACCGCCAAAGACAGGCCTTTGATCACCGCGTCTAGTGGAGCGGCCTTCCCATCTCGGTCGTCGGTTTCGCCCCAATTGCCTACGTTGCCTGCTCGTCGAGGCTGTCTTTGATGTCGTCACACGTGACAAGGCCACCGGGAGATTGACGTCGCTCTCTGTGGCCGATACCGTCATTGATAATCCACCGTCCAACGAATACGTCGCGGGCTATACCGTTCCGGAACGGTGACTCGAAACGGGTTGGGCTTGACTCCCCCCCCATTTGTCACGGATCCTTGGCTTGGGTCGACGGCTCGATGTTACCTCTGCGGCGAGGATGGAAGGTGATGAAATCCAAGGCTCGTCGGGGGTACACAGCTCGACTCGGGGTTTGCCCTTTCGTTCCTGTCATGGCGGAGGACGGATGACGCTTGTTGGACGGCGAAGACGCGACGTGGTGGATGTTTGCATCATACCTCGATGCAAATCTGAGGGTCGAGAACGTTGAGGGTGGTTCAAGACGGCATGGCCAGTTGCCCAAGAGGCGAGAAGACCATTTTACCTCGTTGCCGCATGACGGCAGCGGCGTCATACGTGTTCGAGACGCCATCTCGAAGAGAGCGTGCCATCATTCGTTTTCGACGGACAAGACGCCCTCCGAGTCGATCACGGTCATTTCTTCGCGCGACGACGACATCCCCCCCTGCCCGATTTTGTACTGGCATCATGGTGAGAACGTCGTCGCACGAGCTCAACGGGATCGACAACCCCCAGGTGTCTGGCAATGATGGTTCTTTGACTGATGTCGTGACTCGCCGACTGCTCGACTCGAAGATGGGCATTCGCAGGGTCAAGATTGAACGAGATGCAGGGAAATGTTGGGTGACAACCCAGGGCTGATGTCACTTGGAATTCTGGAGAAGCATCGTGACTGCGTGGGCTTGTCCAAGGGAAGGCCTGGAGTAACGTCAAAGGTCCTGGAGCAGATCAGAAAATGTGTACTTTGGGCGTACCATTGTTCTCCTCTTCGAGCCAGCAGTTCGAGCCAGCAGTTGCTCCACCGAAGTGTCTGTTGGCAACCTCGGAGACGTCACCAACTTACCATGTCGGTTCCGGCTGAGAGAGACTGAGAGGAGACCACTCCAACGACAACTGGTAGATGAGGCTGCTGACATATGGAATATCGGGTTACAAATACCCGAAGATGGGTATCCTGTCACGTCGATGGCCCGCGTCCTAGAGTACCTACATAGGTGGCCGCCTGCTCGCGTGACAGCGCAACTTGCGGACTCTAGCAAACTCTGGCCTTGATTTGTCATTCGAGGCGCAGCTCAGGGACAATTACAAAGCTTGGTAGAGACGTTGGCGCGCGGGTTTGGAGTCCTATGATCTATCAGATCGAACCGCGGCAGAGAAGCAAGAGCCGCGACTGTGTTGAGTCAGCGGAGGTTTCAGTACTTCGTCGATTAAACGATGGAATGCGAATGTGAATACTTTCGTATCTCTTTTGCAGTGATAAGGCTTAAATAACTTGTGCTTTACGTTATAAATAAGGGGCCTAAACTAATT